>VZUI01075968.1:0-177549 GCA_013401135.1 Cettia cetti
TTTTGGGGGGGGAGGGGGGGAAGAGGAAAATTAAATATTTCACCATAACACTGATTTTGTATTTCTTGTGTCTGCAGCTGAAGATTTGTTTTTAGGCAAATAATGTTTACTATTCATTAATGTAGGGCCATATACATCACAAAAATGTGAAAGATGCGCTTTACTTAAAAGCTGAGATACTACACAAAAATTGACAAACTTTTTTGGAGACAAGGAAAAAGAGGGTAGAAGTATGACTGGCATTCTAATGAAGAAATAATTTTGGCAAGTTCTTAGGGCCTTAATAATAAATGACAAATTTCTATATATTAGAGGAGCAAAGTTTAATCTCATATGCCTCCACCTCATTTCTCCTTCCTTGCTTTCATTTTTCATCAGGAAAGTAATTTTCTCTTCACAGGTCCTCTGTGAATTCATATTGTTCATGCACCATTTCTTTCATGAATGGCTGTAGACTGATCTATACTTATATGAGTATCTGCAGACTACATGTCTTGGTCAAAAATTGCAGCAGAATCTTCCAAAAGAGTGTTTTAAAAAATCTGAGGTAACAGAAGCTGAAATTATTAACCAAGAACATGGAAGTCTAATAACAGAAGTACAGTATGACAACCTGTTTTCTTCTTCAGCTAACATGGGTTTACTAAAACATTATGTACCAAGACCATATATTTTGAAAAAATTCCAAAGTCAGTTTGATTGTTGAGGATTTTGTCCACTTTTTAACTTACTATATATTCTCTTTTAAGATAGCTTTTGTATACCATAACAGTAAACCAAGAATTAAACAACACTCTTACCAGAAGATTTTATAATTAGAAAAAACATAATTTTTATTATAGGCTATTAGTTTTCTAGTTTAACTGTTAAAGTTCAAAAAAAAAAATCCTTGCTCTAATATCCAATTCAAATGACTAAATAATAAAGAAAGCTGAATTAATTCCCCAAAACCCCAACTGTATCTCCATACCTAAAAAACCTATTACCATAAGTGAACACCTAAAAAATCACAGGAGAAAAAAATTAAAAACATTCATCAATTTAACTCTAACATCTGTTACTTTTCACAGTGAAAGTTGAAGTAAGTTAAATATTTTTTTCTTTTTCCGCTCAAGTAGATTCAATGCCATCACTCCCTGTCTGGTTTATGCTAGTAAAAAGTTAACCCTATTAGAGATGACTCTGGGTCTAAGCTGCTGTGTGCACTCTATTTGCAAGGTTTAACAATCTTTGTAACCAAATTTGTTAACTTCTTATAACTCCATACAGATGTGGCCCAGCTCAGGAGTAAAGATCCATCTGGTTGCCAAGGACACCAAAAGTTCAACAAACAGCAAACATTATTCATCAAAACTATACTCACTTAACATCTAGCTTGTAACTGCAGTCTCTAAGAAGCACTCATAAACCCCCTCCAACCCTTAAACTACTAACCAGAAAACAAACTCATTAAAACCACATCCACCGTTCCTTTCCTGCTAGGGATCTCACATTTCATCACATACATATTTCAGCTGTACCAGAGCCTTTGTAATTAACTTTCAGGGGTGGTCCTGTTCAGGGCCAGGAGCTGGGCTCCATGATCCTTGTGGGTCCCTTCCAAATCAGCACAATCTGCGATTTGGTGACTTGTAATTAAATCCCAACAATAAAAGGTGATAACATCACTTTTCTTTAAATTTCCCCTTTTGTGCTTGTATACAGAAGCATAATAGCTCTTGATCACTTATCAAGGAGGACTGTAAAGTCAACAATGCACTTGCCCCAGCACACATCCATATGGGAAAGCCTCCTACCCAAGAGCATTACTGCCTTTTGTTCATGCCTGTCCTGTAATTGGTGCAGTCAAGTCAGAGTAATGTGCTGGAATTCTGTTGTTCTCTTCAATGCCTCTTATCAGAGCCAGACTTTGTAATGTGTTTGAAATGTGGATTACTTGTTCAGAAAAGGAGGCCAAGTGGAAGCTGAATAACCCTGACCTTTCTGAGCCTGGAAAATCAAAACAGTACCAAAAAAAAAAAAAAAAAAAAAAAAAAGAGCATTCAGGACTGGAATGAGATCTTTTCATCCTTTTCAGCTGCACATTCAGTGGTCAGAGAATGGTCTAATTAGAAAAAAAAAAACCAGAAAAATCGTTTTGCTCAAAATATATTGAGAAAGTTGCAAGAGTTCAAATGCAGTCATGCCACCACTGCTACAAGAAATCTTGGTAAACAGTGAGGAGGAAATGCCTCTACATTAAATCTGTTTCTACGGTTTTCAGCTACACACAACGTTTCTTCCATCAACTCATCTCTGAACAAGTTTGCTTTCAGAGGCTTGATGAATGTAATCTATGGACTGTAAATCCAGTTTCCTGTTGAAAAGGCATAACACTTAAACACTTGGAACACCTTTGTTATTGTTGTTATAAATATCAAATCCACCTTAAAAAAGCAGGTATTTGCTCAGAGCTGAAATCTCTTGTTGTATGAACCTTACCTGTGTTTGAGACTACCATTTCTAACCTGCCCACTGAACAGCTTAAAAGACCCCATTTACTTCTCCATTACTGACCTTCCTCTCAAGGAGAGCCTTTGCATAACCATTATCTTGACATTCTCTTCAGATAAATCCTCTTTACAGTGACGCGCACACACAATAAAATCAATACTTTCTAAAAGGACAGCAAACGGGAATAGGTTTTGACACGTCATCTACAAGATTTGCCAAAACTTATTTTACCATCTTTGTTGTCATCAAGAGATGCTCAAAGCATTTTAAGCAACCTTCCTGTAAAACCAGACCTGAAGTTGACAGTGGCTATGGAGGGCACTGAGACCACAGCTTCATATCCCATTTATTTGTTTTCTTCTATCATAATAGCAAAAAAGTCTCTACCTCAAAGAGACCGATATCTGTCCTTTTGCATAGCAGAAAAAGGGCTCATTAAATAATGACCTAATTCGTTAACTATCTACTAATAGGGTTTCTGGGTACTCCAACAGTACAAACAATAACAGCACTGATGGCATAAAGCACATGAATTAGTAATACCGCAAGGGAAGTATAAAACATCTCATTCTCCACTGGCTAAACCCAGCAGGCTCTTTGCTCCCATTCAGCATCTTGCACCTCTTGACTTCACTTGCCTAATTGAGACATGCTGTACTTACATAAGGGTACTTCATTCTGTCTTTCTCCCACTTCCCTTCAGCCTGTTACCCTCTTTCACAAAGGCACTGCAGCCTTGCAATAGTGCCGCAAGAGCTACTTAAACCTGTATCAAACAAATTTCTTTGGGGTTTCCTCTCCAAAAGCAACCATAAGCCCAAGGCTTTTTTTCTTTTTAATCATCTGTTAGTCATCTATCTGGATTTAATTGGTTTGCAGTCACAACAAAGATCATGTTGCATACATTTATCACAAGACAGTGACTTTCTGAGGGGCTGTGACACAGGATGCTATGATACCAGTTAGAACAGAATAGTTAGTCCTATTAAGCAGCAGTGCCTATCCAGAGAGACGACAATGCAAGCAGAAAATTTGAGGGCAGAATTAGTCATCACTCTGAAATTCAGGTTCTCAGTTTATATCAAAATCAGACTTCAGTCTGGCACAGTTAGTGTTTAATACCACTTTTACTCTGTATTAAACCAGAGCTAAAATATTCTTTAAAAAAAAAATACTAACAAGCATGACACACATTATTGTCCTTGTTACTGGGTTATAACACTAGTGTATTGCTGTGGTCTGGCAGGGGCTGTCACTTCCACTTTCCATTGCTCCCAGTTACTGTGCTCTGATGAGACATGGTGCAAGATCACATGTCACATCTCTTGAATTGAAACACTGTCGCAGTGGTTTGATTAATACAGAAACAGCTTCATAAGGAAATTTGCATGTACAAGATTTTATTTTCTTGAAGGACTGGGAGGAGAAAGAGGAGATCATACATATGCCTGATGTTGACAGGTTTTTCTTAAACCACATAATACTGAGATGGTTTGAATTCCCTGCTCCATGCTCTCTCATTAGGCCAATGGCTGCAATATACACAAGTCTGCTTTTTTGCATTTGCTTGTGTTTGAATTTAGAACACATGCTTACACCAATTAGGAAAGAAAACCCCAAGCAACACTTCAAAGCTCTGGTAAAGTTATTACTTTAAATCATTAAATGAAGGATTTCTATATATCTTTTTTTGAGGTAAAAACCCCTCTTTCTTTAAATAATCTTTACAAAGGTAAATGCACAGTCTTTCATAGTATAAAAATCTTCCATTCTTCTAGAATCTCATAAAAGTGTGGGTAATTCAGTTGACCAGTACCCTGCAGGTCACACTTTAGTTTAATTTCGCAGCATCAAGTTTTTGGCCTATATCTGTCACATGAATTAGCAATCTCACTTTGCAGCTGCTACAAGGCATAGAGTTCTGATAAAACACAAGTGCACATTTCCACAACAAACTAAAGAACTATCTAGCTGTATTCTTTTTAGATGCAATTCTCCACTTTTGAAAGAATTTCTTACATTTAGCTAGCAGAAACATCAGCTTTAAACCTCACCTTGCTGAAGACTGCCTTCTCTACTATCCAAATGAAACAAGACACGAGGGACAAACAATTCAAAATAGGATCTTTGTTTCTGTCTTGGATTTCAAAGTTATACCATAAGCAAGAACATGTACTTCCAAAAAGTAAGCCAAATACTGATTTGGTCACTAAGACACTAACTCATATATATGACTGCCACCTTTTAAGGAACTTCCAGCAGCACTGCCATGGGAGAGCAACAATGTAGTAGATGACTGAAGAGTAACTTGCTAAAAATGTTTTAATGAATAGTGGGGACATTTTTCAGGCTGTCATCTTGGTCCAAGACCTCTGTCAGGGTGCCCATCTAATGTCAGCAGGATCAGGCCTGACTTTACACTGGAAACCAGAAAGTTTTAGGTACATGTATTTTATCTAGAAGGCATTCAGAAACTGTAAGAGATTAGACTCTAAGTTCCATTGATTTAAGTGAAAAAAGTTGCAAGTGCAGAGCTATTAATGCATGCAAACCTACTAGTTAAACTACAGACATCAGGAACATTTTCTCCTTCTTCCTGAACATGTATATTCTATAAAGTAAATTAAGTACTAGCTGATTAATTGGCGTTTTTAGTTGTCTTGTACGTGAAAGCTTCTTAGCAAGGGTATTTTTATTCTATGTCACCATGAACATTATTACCATGCGTTTGTTAAATCACTTAGTGCAGTCTCTAAGGAGTTAACCACAGAAGTTACCCTTCTGAACAAAGGAACAAGCTGTGAATTTCCAGTCACTGTACACTAACAAACTTGCCACTGCACAGTTTGAGCTTTACATTTCAACAGAAACATAGACTTCCATTCTCCACATGACTACCAAATATTTTTGATATTTCACTGATTCTTTTTCCTTAACTATTCTTCAAATTCTTGTTTGCTTAAAGGTATTAGAAATAGGGCTTAACAGCTGCTTGTGAATCCTGCAACAACCATGCACAATTTCAAAGTTCTCTGGAAGAAGAACCAAGAACCTGCATCTTTCCTTCTGCTTTCAGATTTTAATGGAAAACACAGAAAGAGGCTACAGGTAAAATAAGATACACGATCTGCTGCAGCAGAATATGCTGCCAACTATGCTGAAATTTCGAAGGGTCAGCTTGTGAGAATGGACTGACTGTCCTACCAGCACTGTGGTGGACACATTCAGTTTGATCATCAAGACAATATTTGGATCAGGAATGGTAAAATATTAGCATATACAAATGAAAGGAATATTCTCTTAGAATGCACATATGATCATGCAGCAATATAAGTCCCTTTATCAATAAAGCAATTTTCTTCGTGAAATACTTACTAAGGAGAAAGCATTTTAGTACTCTCAATCCCAGTATTCTTATGCCTGAGACTGATAACCTGAAGGTATGCTAATTATTTTGGTTTTTTACCAGAAGCTACTTCTTTTTACTTTCTATTTAAAAAATATTTGAGGCTAGTCTCTAAAGGTTGCACATTTTCATTTCCTCTACTACAATCAACAGCACGTTGCTTTGTGTGCAATTCAACATGCAAGAAATATCTCTTACGTATCAACAATGATTAAATTTTGCCAAACTGAATTCTAGTTCATTCTTTGGCTTCTGTCTCTCATCCATGAATTATTTCACTCAGGATTGTAAACGGTCTTTGATTCATGAACTAAACTCTGGATTAAATTTAATAGCAGCTAACAATGCAAAACTGTGCATATTATATATCCCCAGTGATATTTAAGTCACTAGATTCAAAAAACATCTTTGTTCCCTTTCGAAGTCTCAGCTCAACAGACAAGAACGGTGACTATTGAACATTGCCTACATTTGGGACCTCCATAACTGAGAGTGATTCTTAAACACTCTCTTGAGGCAAGTTCAGACACTCAAGCTGACTCCCCTTCATTTGAGGAAAGTTTAAACACATATGCTCAGTTTCTACACCAAGTGGTTTGGAAATGGAAATCTCAAAGCTCAGCAAATTCTAACTACTTAAAACCTGTCAAAGAGCTGAAACATGAGTGGAGGTGGGATGAAAAGACCATTTAAGTGATAAAGTACGTGGTTTCTTGCTATTGCTACACAAAATGTTTGAGTGGAGGAGAAAAAAAATACTAATTTCTTTTAGACAACATAGTTAAAAAAACTACAATTAATATGCCAACAATTCTAACAAAGCTTTAGGTAGGACTCAAATTTGCTGTTGTATTCAAATGTTGAAAGAAATTGGAGGTGGAGTTCTCGTTTCAGAAGGACAGAAATCTGATCTCCAAAATTATTCCCTTAATTTTTGGTGAACCTTACCTTCATCTTGTATAGGTGAATTAATTTAAAATTCTTCATAGTAAACATGAAATTTGACCAATTATTTCAGCTCTGCAACTTAATTCTAAAATATCTATGATGCTGTAACAGAAAGTGGCAGATAAGAATCCTTACTTTTTTATGCCACCATACATACAACCCTATATTTCTCTAGCATCAACACTTAATATTTAGGTAAGATTATTCTAGCATCCTTAGCAAAGTCTTTAAAAAGAATGAAAGTCACCTTAACATGGAACAAATAATAGTATCACGAAAAGGTTATTTACCATGTCAAAAATTATCCATATTATCAGTGAGTATACAATCTTTTGTCCAATCCCCAGAACACTGCAGAACTTTAGGAAACTGAAACCGCAGTTTCAGATTAATTACAAGTATTGACAAACTTTCATATGGTTTCTAAAAAATGCCCTGTACTCTGGTGCTCTGAGGATGATTTTCATTTAATTTCAAGATTTTTTTCAGCTACATCAAGAGCAAAACAGTAGGGAAAGGTTTCCCCATGCTCACTACATATTTTATTTACATTTGAATGAAAGAGAAAATGGAGGTGTATCATTAGACATTCAACAACAAAACCAAAGAAAGACAAGTAATAGTTACTAACAAACAAGTTTAAACAGCCTATAAATTATGTTGTTGAAGAAAGTTTTCTAAAGCCTGGGAAGGCACAGAAGTTATTGGTTTAACCTACTGTCACTAAAAGTGCACTGCTCTGACAAAGAAATGTTTCTGAATCTATAAATGAAGTATATTCTGCTGACTTTCTAACAACATTGTGCCTGTTATCACAGTCAACATTAGTCTACAAAATGAAAATAGTATTGGCTTAAGGTTACCTAATCCTGGCTTTTTTGACCTAGTGAAATCCCTGCAAGCAACAGCTGCATGGAGACCTGGAACACCTTCCCATTGCAACATCAGTTAAGAGAAACTACTATGAAACACAGTTAAATAGTAATGATATAATTGGTTCACAACTTGAAGTCACCTGAAAACACTCCAGAGCCCACAAAGGTCATGCATCATAGAAGAGAAATATCTTCTTTTGAAACTTTAACCAAAGTTTCACACTATTAAATCACATCATTGGAAGAAGAACCGAGTCCAAATACATAGTTTGAAAATGATGTTGGAATAATTATTTCTTTCAAACATGTTTTACTATTGTATTTTGACCAAGGATGGGTCTAAATTCAGCACTTGAACACAGGCTGTGCCAGAAAACAGCAAGGCTAGGAAAACCACAAGATCTTATTTCTAAGAGATTCCTGAAGATGGCAGGACAAGATTCATGATTAATCAATTTAAGAGGTATTGCAAATTTGAATTACCAAAAATGGTTACCAGTTGGAATTCAGAAATTTTAAAGTAAAAATAAGGAGAATCAATAGAAAAGTTCCTTCCAGGAATATTTTGCAAGAAGAAAATGCTTGGCAGAGTGTTCTGCATGCGATACGAATATTTACTTTTACCCTCACAGCCAGAACTAATTTGATGTTTATTCAACACCCACATTTGCAAGCAAGAATTCTGTGTTTATGTCCCTGGGATGCTTTATTCCTTTCATGTGGCCAAAGTAAGAAAGATTAACCACTGAAAACAAAATTATATCTTCTGCTTTAATACTGAAACCTAAATACTACCAGAACTTGAGCAAATTTCTCAAAAATAGAATAAAATGGACAATTTGGCTTGTTGCCCATTATGGCTTCACAGCTACTTCTTAGCTCAAAACATGGCCTCAGCTTCAGGGGTTTTTTTAACCTAAGGGAAAAACAGGTTTTCCAGGGCATTGTATTGATGTTATGTGCATCTATTAAAAATCTTTAGACTTACTACTGGAAACAGTGGATTGTTGTACACATTTTTCATTTAATACATTCAAAGGCACTCGTCAGCCTCATCTGATTTGAACAAATATGTGATAGATGTTATCAGATTTGTATGTTATTTTATACTTCAAGTTTCCTGAAAAACAAAACCAGCTAAGTACATGGCTTAACATACTGGTTTGGCTACAAAATACAGTTTTAAACCTGACACCATCAGTAATTTGATCTAAATGGGAGAGCTGAGTAACTCCTTGTTCTGACTTGAAATAATTTGAAAACATGGTGTAAGAACTACAGTAATCAAGCTGTGAAATTCAGACCTCACCATTCAAATCTTCCACTTTCACAAACCCAATTAACATTCTGCAAAATATCCTTCACTGCCCACATTACATTTGAGCATTTTCAAGTAATATCTACTAACAGAATGATGTAGATGATAAAATACATAAGTTTCCTGAAAGCTTGTCAATCCTTTCAATTTTCATAGGAAACAGCATTTTGTTCTGAAAAAGGCGAAAAATCCTACAAAGAAGTCTACTAAGAGGTAAGCTGTAGGTTAAACCCTGCAGAAATAACTGCCTTGTCATTCTACTACAAGACCATATAACAAAGACCACTAAGAATATCTCAGCTGATGATATCAACTAAAAAATTAGGCTGTGGGCAAGACAGTCTAAATATACTTTTATTTCTCACCTGCGGCTAAAGTGGTACAAACTACAGAAATTTTTTTACCCAAAAACCAAGAAAAAATATTTATAGTTTTAGAAGTTTGTAGAAGTACATACAGGGAAATTGAAAACAACCCCACAAACAAACAAATAAACCCCCAAACAAACAAACAAAAATATTAAATGTTGCCTTTGTCATTGGATTTACACTGAATGCTCCTTCCAAGCATTTACTTCCCAGTTAAACCAAGCTTATTAAGGGCAATGGTAATTCATAAACCACAATTATTTTTCTTTTGTTCTTTGCAACAAAACTAAAAATAGCAAATGTAAACTATAAACACATATTCATTTCATGTTGACAGTCAAATCATTATGTTCACTTCAATCAGTACTGTAGCCTGAGGGACTCTCGTAATTTGAAACTATATGAAATCAATATATGCACTCTTACATACATTCCAGCTGCTCAAGAGGGAAACATAGGAGAGATCTCCTTTGCAACAACAAATTTCAGGCTGTGAGTTTCCATTTTGTTTAGGGCAGTAATGGAGCTGTTCCTCATTTTGCAATCTTGCATTCTTTGCAGTAATGTCACTGAAATGTGTTTCTGTGATATAGTACATATAAAACAAGATGCTAAATTGGAGTATCTAAAACATTAACTTCAGAAACATTTACAAATATTAACTAAAAAGATTCCAAAAGTCAGTTGTTCCAGGCCCCTAAAACCCTTAATTTTTATGGTAGCTTAGATTGAAAATAAAACTTAAATATGTTGAGATTAATTACACTATCATTTCTTACTGATAGATCTAAGTGTCTGACTACTATGATTATTGACCTTTCATCTACCGTTTTCTTTATTCTTTTGTTTTCCTACTTTGTGAGCAGTACTGCACTATAGTACTTTGTGCTAATAGCAGATGATTTTCTTTCTATTTTACACTTGTTCTCATTTTATCTTTTTCAAGGTCAAAGTGTTCTCAAAAAAGCTGCTTTAGAGCCTTTTTTAATGTTTCAACTACTTCTTTCTTCTTATTTCACAGATACGTTTAAAAAATTAATCAGACTGCAAAACCATACACTCTAATTTAATCTAACACCCCAAATAAAATTCACCCATCTAATAATACTTTGTTGTCGTTTATTTTATGAAGCCTCCCCAGAAAGACAATTTTGCAAGCAACCTCATTACATTTGTAAGTAATAGCAGCTACAGATAAGAAAAGAGAGGGAGATTTATGCTTTATGATCCAGTCATCACTCAGTGTTTTACTTAAACTCCCACTCATTACCTACAGTTTGTTCCCGTGTCACAGTGCCTGTTTCACTCTCTGCAGTAATTCCATCTCCACACAATGTTCTCAAAAACTTTCTCACACATCAGTATTGAGCTTTTCCACTATGAAATTTTGGTGTCCCTGCCATTGTTAATATTTTAGAGCAGAAAGGATATTGCCAGAGCTGGACTGTCCAGTCAAGAAATCTGAAAACAACATGGAAATAAGGGAGTCAGGTCTCTAAAATCCACAACTCCATTTCCATCAGCTTCAAAACAACCAAGATTTCCTTTCTGCAAACTCTCTCCTGGCATTTTTCACACTTTCCTTTGATAAAGCTCCCATTCAGGAACACAGTTCCAGAATATCATAGTAAGTTCTGAACAATCTGCTAATTATCAACTCAGCTCAACCCCACAACAATATCACTCCAAAAAAGGCAGTGGGTTTGCAAGTGCAGTTCAATTCCTTTTTTCTGAAGTTACCTGTTCACTGACAGTATACTAAAGAACTACCTTTAGGGGATGTAGGCTGGGTGAAGGTCAAATCAGCAATGGGGATGTGACACGGTGTGGTACACACACTTACTTCTCATATCCAAAATGACCAAATCAGAACGTGGAGTTTAGAAGTGGGAGCTATACTTGCATTTCAAGCACTAAAATAAGCATACACTTCTTCAATCAAAAATTAATCTCCCTGCCTACACAAATGTACTTTCAATCTACGTATCTTCAGTTAAATCACAGTCATGAGTGTAAAACTCAGCACTAGTGGGGATTATTTAATTTTGAGACACTTAGTTGATCTCTCTTTATCACTGTGTCTCCAGCATAGCTGATCAAGATACCTTATCTGATAAAAAATGTCCATAACCCATGCTGAATAGAATCCATCAATATAGAATTGCAACCATTTTGAGTAGCTAAAGATTCCTCTGCAAAAGTCAGTTAGCATAATGAAAAAACCAAACGTATTTCCTTTTAAAGAAATCCAGCCTGTGAGAAGAAAGGACAGACGGGATCTCACTTAAAAGTCTCACTTAAAGTTGCAGGTGGCATGCTAAAGACAAATGCAGAACTCTTTGTGGCAGATGGCCTGCCTTTCAATCAGCAAGAGAAAAAGGTATTAGATAAAAACCTTTCCAGCAGCAACATGACATTATTATTCTCACTTTACCTGTGAAAAAAATCAGTAGTAAGTATTTAATTTCAAAAATGAAGTAGGATTTAATGCTTGTTTATACAAGCTGGACGAGTTATGAATATTTTGTTTCTCAGAATAGCTTTTTTTAAAATACAATTTTACAACTGAACCCATGACCTGGCATGATGCTACAGTTTTACTTTTCTAAGGAAATAAAATATTTCACGTACTTTGTATGTTTGGCTTGCTTATCATTTTTTCAAAACTATCTGCCGCTTACAGTGCATATGAAATAAAGAAGAAAAAATACATTGCTGTTATTAGGGAAAAAAATGGACTTGTCATTATTTATTGTTGCAGATTTTGACCTCAGCCTTTCAGTCAGACAAAATAAAATGTTTTTCCTAGATAAATTTTTAGATTGTAGTCTTTAGGATTTATTTTATTTCATTATTTTCATGGACTATTAATGCTAGTAAATTAGCTGTATGGATTACTGCAGACTATTTTCCTATAACTTCTAAATATTAAAGATTTTATTATAAAACAAGCCATAATTGCAAATCCTTGGAAAGTCCAGCTCAGAGCTACACTCAGCAATTCATCTCTCAGCTAGGCACATACACTGGCTGGTAATATTCTGATTTTCTACAACAGTTCATATCTTCATTCATGTCATCTTGAACATCTCTAAATAACCACACAAATTATAGACTTCAGGTAATGTAATAAGACATGAAAGGATTTCATCAGACCTGCAATAAAAATCTTATCATGCTTGACATCAGATCCATTATGCCTCCCTGAACATTTCATGGGAGAAGTGGTAAGCCACAGCAGTGGCAATGTCTGGGTGAATTTCTTACCCTACTTTGTCTTTTATCATTTTCATTCTCTGCTCCTCAGCTCCCAAGTAGGCTCTCAGAGAGACACACATGGCTAAGTGAACTCTTAATTCTCCCCACAAACACTTGTCATACAGTAGCAATTTAGAATTCTACATTCTACAAGGGGCTAAGCACATTCTGGCTCAGGTCCAGCCAAGCACTTATTGCCTAAATGTTCCAGTTAACAGTCACATGCCACTGGAGCACGACCAGCAAGCTCAGGACTTCACGCTGCTGGTGGGATGGTTAGGTTTAAGGTACAGAAAATCAGATGGGGTATTTTCTGTGTGTGTGTTGGCAGGGTTGGGAGAAGAGGGCGTAACCATAAATAACCACTTAAGAACTTGCCAGATTTTAAATAAGCATGATATCCTTCCAAGTAGCTAAATATGCCCCTTACATACCCCAAAAATCAAAACTGCTGAATTTCATGTATTTCAATGTATGAACATTTTTATCATAGGATTTATTTACACAAGGGCAAACAATTCGCAAATCTGCTTTTCAAGAAAACTTGGCATACAGGCATGATTTCCTAGCATTCTGGTAATCACTTACTTTGACATAAGTAATCAGAACAGGGGTTGTGTTGCACTTGCAAGCCGCCTTGACATTCAGACCACTTGAACCCCACATCTCTGCAGGGGCTTGACAAAGCGCTTCATATTCAGAGAAGTAGGAATGGGCAGGAAAAAAGTGACCAAGTGGCAAGGAATGTCACAGCTTCCTCTCAAATGTCGTTTTCCCCATTTTGTTGCTACATACTCCACAAACTCAGGGACAGTCAACAAACCCCTGCACCTTCACTTAACAAGTTATTACAAAAAAGTGTTTCTATATATACATAGTCACACAATTCTACTGAGACGACACACTGGAGTTCTTTGCATTGGCACCCCTGCCCTCAGGAGGGACTTTGCTGACTACTCCCAAGTAGAAGAGACAGGTGTACAGCAGTGTGAACTAAGCAAAACCATGTGCAAGCTTCTTTAAAACTGGACATTTTTTTCCAAGTATATAACTTGCATCTGTTGACTGCTATCACCTCAAAAATGCCTAATAAATAATGTTCTTATTATGCTCTTTTAAAGCTAATTACATTACTTATTTTCACATGCCCAAGTCTACTACCAGCTCTTTGCTGGTATCCTTACCAGGTAACAAAGCATTAATGAATAAAAGCAGATTGAAGAGCTACTATACTGTATGTTTCAAACTAAACAGAGCACCTTTATAAAAGCTACAAAATCCACAGATGGGAAAACCTATTCTCAAGATAGAAATGTTATAAAATATATTCTTAGTCTGATCAGGTAATTTCAAAAATCTTTCTTATGTGTCTTGTAATTTGAACCAGTCCCCTCACCAGTTCATGCAAATTCAACTGCAAAATTATTTTTCCTCATTTTCAAATCAATAAAAATATTGAAAGCAAGGCCCAAAATCTCAAGTTCTGCCATTCTGGAAAAAAAAAAAAAATAGATTGTACACTTGCAATAACAATGCTGAATTTCATGTTCATGTTGGGGAACAAAAAATACAATTCAGTTTGTCACCCAATAGCTCAGAGAAACACTATTTAAACAGGATTTTTCACTTATTTACTCAATTTATGACTACTACTAATATTATAAGCCATTACATGCTAGAATGCTAAGGTCCTGCTAATTACCAACGTTACAATATGTAATTTAACAGAGAACAAGAGAGTGATCTCCAAAGTGTCATAAAATATTGGCTTTGAAGGTTTTTGTTGTTTTGGAGTTTTTAAATTTCATTCTATTTTTGCCTCTAAGAGCCATCCATTCTTCTGGCTTTTCAGGGAAGTTCCCAGCACCTTCCTGGACTTGAACATTGCTTCATTTTTTTCACATTATCATCTGTGTCGCCTGTGCCTCCTGCAAACACTGAGATACTAAATCAAATAACTGTTGAATCTGAAGCAAACAACTAATTTTTGACATTTAAAATACTTGGCTGGAAGAGTCTGACAAATAGAGTTTTTCATTTAATTGTAAATAAGGTGATACTTTACTGCAGTGATCAGAGATAAATCTTTACAGACAATTTAAAGGTCTGTGTGCAATATTGCACATCACATTATGCAGGAGAAAATGGCATTTCTCTCCCCATCTGTCAAAAATACTCACTAGAAGTAGATGAATAGGAAGACTGTTGGGACACTGGTGGGGAAGAAAATTGACTACTCTGACGAGCAATTTACTGAGACACACTCAGGGGCAGTTTCAGGTCCACCAGCCCAGCAAATGGAGATTTAATTTCATGAAAGAGACTTTTAATTTTTTCCATTTAAAAATCCTCATTGAGCAACTCTAAAAGAGATAATTATCCAAACTCCTAAAACACACTCACACTACCACCCAATTATGATAAGGACTTGGCTCATTTCAGAATATGTAATACATAAAGAAATTAAGAATGTGGCTTTCTGACACAGAACACCTTGTCCTTTTCTGCTAAATAGATACCCTATTCATATATGCTTCATTTTTACTACTAATTCTTCATGTTACCAAAATCAGACACAGAAGTAGTTAAAAAGTAAAAATAGGAAAAACTAAACAAAATTATAGTCCTTTAAAAAAAAAAGTAAGTTCAAAATGGTAATGAAATAGAAATCCATCCCTCCCATGGAAGCTTTAGTGTCCAGCTCATCTATATGAAGCCCAAGCTTTCAGGAAGGAAGGTTAATTTCTTCCCAGCTGCAATATCTATATGCTCATCTGCATCTATATTTATAACCACAGTGCCAAAATTTGCATGCACAATCTCCCATAAGCACATTATGTCTGCTTCTGACATAACTTTAAGATAACAGATAGACTTTACAAACATCATAATTCTGGATGTTTACCAGAAGAATATACCTTTATGACTATATAGTACATAATAAAATGGTTTAAGAAAAAACCCACTGAAATTCCCAGAAAATTTAACTCTGAGATAGATTGTTCACTGAAACAGACTGAAAGATCATTTTCAGAAAACAACTGTTTTTGGGGTAAAACATGCTGCTATGGTTATTTTTTTAGGAACTGTTCTAGTTCATAATTTCCCTGAAGATAACTCTGCATTTGTTTAGGGTTTTTCAGTATCAACATCTGTTTTATATTGTTTCAAACAGATTTTATTCAAATAAAGAAATGTAGCTAATTCAACACACTTGATAATCATTTACACTATCAGTAAATGAGCATTGAAGGCAATGAAACTAATTTTAAAACCAGAGCAGCTTCCTTAAATGAAGCATAATGTACCAAGGTGCAGAAATGTACAGTGATGGTCACACCTATACAGGGACACATAAAATACAGAAACATTTAGCAGTTTCTAAATATGTGCAAAATTAGAGTTCTGATGCAGTCATCTGTTGTAAGCAGAGGCAAGATATATGTACTTGTTGGAAGTGCATTTCAGCCTTTAAATTCTCATTTTTTAAAAGGCTATTGTCACTGCAATTGATGCCAAATTCAAGCTTACCTACAAAGAGAAACGAGACAAAGTTAAAAGGGGATATATTTAATGAAGGGCCTTCAGGTACATCAAGGGCAGGCAAAGCCTTCACAAAGGGCTACATCCAAAATGGACGATGGTCATGAGTGTTTCAAACAAATGTAAGTGTAGTCTACTTACATATCAGGTATTAATCCTCTGATTATCCTTCAGCTAATAAAGTCATATTCCCCCAGTTTGCTCCCCCCAGTTCACTTTTTTTATATTTTTCAGGGCCTGAGGCATGTCCTTGGATCACAGGCCCAGAGGGATGGTTTTGTCTGACCAAAAGGAGAAGACAGCTAACTACATTTTACATGGAGTTCAGAGGTATGCACTAATGCAGTATAGGATTCAAAAAATATAAAAGCTAAAATCTTAGGGCATCACAATAAAACAGAGTTAGTAGTATTTTGGAATATTTGCATAAGTACTTCACAGTATTTCAGTCCAACCTGAGTCAAAAAACAAAATGTGGTCAACAGAGAGGACAGCATCAGAAAACAAAGACGGAAAACCCATCTACAATAATCCAAGGTCTCCCAGAAAAGAAACAATAAGAGACAGCTTGATTCCCAAGTATCAAAGCCTGAAATTTCTTTGTTAGACTGGATATTATGATTTCATGTTCAGATTCCCAAACACTGAAATTTAACTGCTGTACTCCAGTAGAAATTTGTCTTGTTTAGTAATTATCTATTGGCCTCTCTCTAAAATGAACTTTAGTCTTGATTTTATACATGTTAGGTTTAATTTTCCACATATTAGGTTTAATTTTCCTTCTGTATTTCCAGAATCAGACATTTTGCATCTTCACTGTGCATGTGTAATATGTACCAACATTTTCTCTAACATAAACTATTCTTTATTTACTCTCTATTCCACATGCTTATGCTGTTAAATAAGACCTTTTTTGTTTTTTTTTTTTTCTACCAAGAAGGTCTGGTGTTTTGGTAATGAATTTAATCAACACTTCAGAGTCACATGGGCTTTGGGAAGTATATTAGAGGAAGCTGCAAACCATTCCTAAGTCATTGTCCTAGGAAGTGATGCTATTTCTTTGAAAATCCTTGGCTGAAAGACGTTCTCACCTTTGCTATTGTTTGCCTGTTTACTTTGAGGTGTGGGGTTATTATAAGGTTTATACCTTATAATCCATTTAGTTCAGCTCTAATTTTACTAAACTCTAGCAGGACTGTGAATGCAATTGCTCAACTGTAAAAGTTCTTGGGACAATCACTATTTTTCACATGGGTGTAAGGGATCTATCAGGAGGCTGCTCCTGTATACAAGACAACTTCTTTAAAAATTCATCTCAGGGCTGTTTGAACTCCAACTAGTTTAATTCAAATGAAACTGCACCTTTAGTGCTGGGCTGGAGAATACCATGCACCACCAGACTTCTTTGGAAGGTCCTGTCTCACCTAATTCCAGTAAGAAATGGGGGAGTTATCTTGGCCTCACACACTTGTATTTTGATAAATACAATTTGTATTTTGATAAATACAATAAAAAGTACTATTTGACAGGATTTTTAATCATTGTTCTGAGAAATACAGTTTTGTTGCATTCCCCTGCTCTTTTCTGGCCCGGCTAGCAGCTGCAGGGGCTGGGGGCAACATATTTTTGGGTCCAGGAAGGAAGGGGAAGTACAAAAGCCTTACTGCAGCCTTTGGGGAGAAGTCTGTTGGTTGTGCAACAGCTAATGGCAGCATGCAGGCAGGCAAGACACAACACAGCTTCTGAGGGTGTTGATTAGATGGGGTTTATTCAGGGGTCCCACACTGGAGGGGGGTCCGTGGCTCCCAAAGGAGAGAGCGAGAGGCAGGCACACCAGAGAGGACCGCAGAGAAAAAGGGACCTCAAAGCCTTGTGCCTCCACTTAGGAGAGCTCCAGCGAGGGGGCAGATCCAAGGCGTGGACCAATGGAGGGATACTGAGAGGGGAGGAGAACACATCTTATGAACCAATGGGAACAGAAGGAAGGAGGGGTTGGGTAAACCAATAAGGCATCAAGGAAGAGGTGATGGACAGGGATTACAATGAATGACAATTTAGGACTATACATTTTGGGGGAGAACAGAACAATCATTTAAGAAAAGTGCTTGAATTCAGTCCAGCTCATCCAGTCCTGGAATGCTGTGGCATCTTTGCTACATCTGGGTAGGAATAGACCCAATTATTCATATTTTGCCACCTTGCCGAGAAGTTACTCCCTAAACTCAATTCAGTTGGTCTAGAGGAAGTAAAAGAGAATGAAAATAATCCAGGTAGTGACTGACTGTAGTGTTGAATTCATCTCTCCAAGCAACTCCCCATATGTATTAAACTGAAAGTAGGGCTGAAATTGGAAACTGCCCAAACAGGAAACTTCCTCAAAATAGGAAGGTTTCTCACTCTTTACTTATCTTTACCAATATTTCAAATTCATTTCTTACATGTAACAACTAGAAATTTATTTCCTTGCCATTCCCCTGCCCTCATAAACACTGACATGGTTTGGCTCCTTTTGGTTGAGTAAGTTTTCCCATTGTTTTGATGAGAACTTTAAAGAAAATGTTTGGTCTTTTCTTCCTTTATTCTCTCATCACCTTCCAAATCACCACTTTTGGTAGGGCCAAGTCTGTTCTTTAATGTTTTTATTCAAAGAAATCATCATTGCTTCCTGAGTAAGCAGGCCAGCTTTATTTAAACCTCTCCAAACATTTCTACCTGAAAACTAAGTTATTTTTTGTCAAAATTATGCCACAGACCATACCTGCAGGTACAGCTCTGCTCTACTGCCTACAGACATCTTTGGAATGAACCCTAATTGTTTTATATTTCCAGTGAGGAATCATCATTATAATTTCTAGGCCATAACCACTGGAAGTGGCAGAGAAAACTGCTGTGCATGTTATGAAGTATGTAAATACCACAAGAAATAAGTAGTTGTGCTCTGTTTTGTTCTTAAATCATGGATCTGAGAAAAATCCAATACAGATTTTTCCAGTGAAGTTATAAAAATAGAAATAGAACAAGACACAAGCTCATATTACAAGAATAAAATTTGCACAAAATGAATAGCAATTGTTCCTATACAAAACTAGCAAAACATTTGAAACATCAGAAATGCCATTTTCACAGAAATATTTATCTCCTTGTTTCTGTATTCATACTACTGAACAGCAGCAGAATCCCTGTTGCTGCCTGTTTTTAAAATGCCTCTTAATACTTCTCTGCAAGAATAAAGAGACTTTGGTCCAGAATCTATTTTATTGTGTAACATTTTTTTTCTGAAATCAAAACTACAAAAATCCAAAATACATTGAGAGTTATCCGTCTACACTGCTTCTCTTTGCTATTTTCCTTTTCATTAACTCCAGCAAAGACTTTTGGACAATGATCAGCCACAACATCCAGCCAACCATTAGCCTCTCCCTGTCAGAAGTCTGTTGAGAATATTTTCATCTTCCTTATTTCTCACTTTCCCAACAGAGGCACTCTGCTGAAGCACCAAAATAATTACAATGTTCAAAAATGCAAAACAAGGCAGGAGAAAAGCAACAAAAATACCAAATGCACATCAACACACAAGTTATCAGCATGGTCCCACAACAGGATGGTATTACAGAAGATATAAGATGAGCTGCTTAGGTTCTCTCAGTTTCAGTCTGTCCAATGTAAGAAGAAAAAAATAGTCCTTCTGCTTGAAGAATTTAAACTGTACAACTTACAGTGAACAGTGTCAGGAAGAAAAAAAATATCTCAGATTCCCATCAAAATGAACAGCAAACATTTGTGGCAATAATTCAGATACTTATTCTCAGCCCAGATATAGGCCCAGTACCCTGAGATTTCCAGCAGCAGCATAAGTACACCTAAACCAATCATCACACTTCTTGCAGTACTGAAAGTGACTGAAGAAAATGTTAATACTAAAAATCAATATCAATAATTCAATACATTCAGAAGAGTGCTTCCCCCATCCACATCTTTTTGACGTTCCACAGCTTCAAAACTGTCTTGGCTGGTGCTCATTAGTTAATTTTATAAATGTAGACAACATTTTTTTTCCTTCAAGAAGTTCTCTAAGCCCTTCACAAACTCCTCTGTATTTCTGGTAGCTACAAGGCCCATGATGGAAAAGCCAGATACCAATTTATGTTGCTTACTTGAAATGTGAATACCCTTCTAGCATCTGTGCTTTCTCTATTCTGATAATTTTTTTTTCCTGTTTTCTAACAGATTGAACTACTTCAACTGGGGTTTTAAATCACAACAATGATTATAATACCCTTATTGCACACTCAAAAAATCTCAGAAACACTGCAGACCAGACCCATCTTTGAAAAAACAGATTATTTCACCTTCATTCTAGAATGGTTTTCAATGAAGATTATCTAATTTATCTGCAATGGTTTAGACATGTTGAAAAAAATTGTTCATAATTCTAGTGGACCTTGCAGATTACAGGCAGAAAAATCAGCAAGTTTTCTGACTGGAGTAGGATTTGAAGGGAAACATCAATCAGAGTTAAAAAAAAATCTGGTATTAGAAGTTTATTATCATTCATTAGTATTTGCACTTAGAAGACCTTTGTAAATGTGTTGCCATCCCTGCAGAAAGGTCTACAAGTGGCCATACTATTCTGAAGTCAACTAAAACAAGTGAATGAAAACAGTTCAAATGTGTGGAACTTTTACTCTTTGGCAAAGATTAAGAACTCTCCAGTTATATCTATTGCCAACTTTATTTCTCATCATGTTTAATAAAATATGAATTTAAAAAACCCTTAAACTCAGTTCAGGAGCCACATGATAGGTCTGAAAAAATAAATCGATGTTTAAGGTGAAAAGCAAAATACTGGGAAACTGCATTCACGGGTTAAGAGTCTAGTCATAAACAGTAGAAACTAAGGGAATAACATCTTTGGAGAAAAAGCAGGACATGAAATGCATCTGACCCCATTTTCCAATTTCCCCACCCACAGACACATTGGAAATCATCACCTCAATGTTTTGATGCATTTCTACTCTAGGTATAAAAAAAAAAGGAGAGGGGAAAAAAAAAAGGGAGCTTTCCTTCAGTTGTATCCTTGGTAACTGTTAAGTCAACAGTGCATTGGATGTGGGAATATCTTCCAAAGCAACCAATAATTTACAGTCTGAGTCAGGTCAGGTGCAGAGAGTTTTTATTATTTTCAGTGTTCTAAATACACTGAGCAAGAGAGGGAAAATGGTACCCCAGAGTAACATGAACTAAAAGAATCTATTTCCCAACATTCTGTCAATGCGAATGATAGCCATAGCATATGTAAAAAACCCCAAAACTTTATCTTCCATAATATTACCTCTTGATTCAACTGCATCTACTCTGCAGCATTCTAAAGAGTGTTTTCTGCCAAGTCGTCCTGTCCCATGAAAGATTTCTTTAGTGCATCTTATAGAAGTAAAAAATTAGGAATGACTCCTGTGGAATCAGTGGAATTACATCATTGCAAAAGCAGAACAGAAACTAAGGAAACTCACAGAAGAACATTGATACAAGCACAACTTCTTCAGCCCAGCTTGCCAGCGTTCCATGTATTCTTTACAATACAGCCAAGAGCTAAATTTTCCAGGAGAGTCCATTGATGCACTCATCTCTCAAAGCTCTTAAGTTGTAATTACTCTACAAGCATATGCAACTATACAACTACAGGTACTAGGAAATTGGATATCAGCCATCCTTCCCTGCCGACAAGTTTCTGAGAAAAATTATTGCATATTTAATGTTCTTAAAAAGCTTTCATTAATATTCACCTTTCTGAACCTCTGTATGCCGTTGCATATTTCATAATAAAAAAATAAGATTACCACCAAAAAAAGATTACTTAGATCTCTTTTGTAAACAGTTATATGTGCTTAAAAACAAAAAAAAACCCTACATAAGTGTGTGTATATATATGTGTATAAATATAAAATCAAAACACATTTATTGCAAGGCCATAAAATACTTTGAAAAACCTCCTACTAAAAAAAACTGTTAGACTGATTTCCAGGTGATGTAAGCCTTCAGAACTCATTCCAGGTATTTCAGTGACAATTCAGAACTCTCAGCTTTTACCCGAGGTGCATGTGCCAGCATGCCTCATTAGCGGTCAGCTCAAGGCCAATCAGCCATGTCTGCACCTATTTTATTTTCCTTATTATCCTTACAGTATATTCAGACTTCTCTTTACCCTCCCTATAAACCTATAAAAGAATGGGTTTTATCTTCTTGAACTCCTCACGCTTGAAAGGAGACTCTTGCCTCCTCCCACAGCAGGATGGAAATTGGTTTTGAGTTTCAGGAACAGAAAACACTGGTTACATTGCAAACTGCCCCAGATGCTAGAAACCACCATTTTCCAAGTAGTCTTGAATTACCTGTATAATCTCACAGTCCCCACTGTGCAGCCATTATTATCTGAGCTGGGAAAGGCCTGCCACAGGAGCTCATGGCCATAAAGTCTATCCATTAGATGCACCATGCAACTTTCTTCTTTCAAAATCTGTGCCTAAATCTTCTCCTGTTAAACCAAGTTATTAATTTCTTACATTTGTTAAAAGTGAATTTTGCATAAGCTCCTTTGCCCTCACAGTTCATGCCATCTCTCCTACTTGTCCTCAAGGAGAGCTCTCTCTGAAGTGCCTGATTTCTGGCTTCATTCAGAGAGACTGGGCTGATTCCTCGAGTGCAACTCTCAACAAAACCCTTCTAAAATGTAAGAAATTCATCTTTACAATACAGCCTTTCATATGACCACTGAATAATATGCATTATTTAGTCTAGCTCCTTGCTAGTCAATCAGTCAGGGGTTCTACAATCAGCACTACTGCTGTAACCATTTCAAGGTATTGTGCAGAGGATTATCATCTGCTTAGCCTTAAGTATCTGTCCTGGCAACATTTTTGCCCAGCCCACATCTTTTCATCACATGGGGATGAGAAGGAAGAAGTGATGCTATCTTTCTGTATTTAAAATATCCTTCACCACTGAGTTACTTTTACCTATTTGCAGGCATCCTTGGCAGAACAGAATAGGACGTGTCTATAAAGAAAAGCAAGCACAGGAAATAAGGCACTTGAGGGAATCAGACTTGATAACAAGAAAAAAAAGCTCATTTTTCCAACTACTTAACTTGGGTTGCCACCTCCTCCTCTCCATGCTTTCTGTACATCACTGATGTTCTGGTGCATCCTTTGTTACACACCCCTGGAACAAAGAGTGCTGACAGAGAAGACAAGGAAGCTTCCCAAAAATTCTGCTGCCATGCATAAACCTTAAATGTGATTATTATCCTAAGTTTATTTTTACCCTGATTGCATTTGACTGACAGAACAGCCAACCGCATGGCAGCGGCTAAAAAATAATAAATCTCTGTGGATACCACCAGTGGCTAATTATTGCTGTCATCAATTTGATTTTTTGTGGAATTACAATCAAAGGGGCATGAAGTTGCAACTGGACTCTGCATTGTTTGAGGAGAAAGAAATAACATCTTCCTGAAAGCCTCAGCCAACAACCCTGAGATCCTCCTCCCAATATTTCTCCTGTAAGTTCTAATGTTTACTATTTGGAAATATCAAGGGAAACCAAGGGAAATCAGTAAGTATGGAGCCAGAAATACTAAAACCTCACAATCTGAGTCTCATGAAAGCACTCACTAAGAGGTAGTAACTTGAAATACTTTGGGTTGTTCAGCCAAACTTCATAAAGAACAGAACACAAGGCAACTGCTCTAGGCTTCTCCTCCTTCAGTCTTGCGTTTCCCTTTTTCCTCACATTAATGCTTTATCACAGAAAATCTTCATTATGGTTTTCTTGAAATAAATACCTCCTGATAATGGAAAAACCTAAAAGGAATGTCATTGTTTTAAAAATATGGTTGTTTTGGCAATACAACATTTTGTCTTCAAAGTCCTTGCCAACTCATTAAAAATAACTCATCAATACATTCCAATCTCACAGCAGCTATGCATCAGGAATTAAGTCAAGGCCCTTCTCTGATAATTTGCTGCCAAAAATAAAAGTGCGAGGGAATATAAGAATCCATCAACCAACACAATTTTCTGTTGTTAGCCAACATGTCATTTAAAAACAGGGGTGAGAACAGCCAGTCTTTAATGAAAGAAAGCTTCCAGTAGCTACACAATAAACATACCAACCAAGGTTGGGTACCAACCAAGAAAATGTCTTCATAGTCTTCATACATTCTGGCTGCTAATTTTATTTTAAGACTGTGCTGGTTTGAAAGCAAAACCAGTGAGAGACTCCAAGTCAGAAATACAATTTAATAAGAGGAAGAAGAAAATAAGTAAAATAAAGTAAAATAAAATAAATTCAATAGTACAAAATACTGACAGAGTCAGAATACAACCTGACACCCTGTTAGGGTGGTAGTAGCAGTCCAGATGAGATGGTCTTGTTGAAGCAGTGATCCTGAAGAGAAGGTCTGGTAGCTCTTGTCCTCTGAGAATCCAGTGGGGAAAAGGCCTCCTGTGCTGTCCCAAACCCTGAATTATATCCATGTGGAAATTCTTGGCTCCTCCCCCTGGGAGGAGCATCTCACAACGGGCTGATGTCATTCTATGAGTCATGTAATGGGTCCTTGATGGCCCATTAAACAGAGACAGCTCCCAGGGGAGTTACCTGTGAGTCATGCGGCAAGGCATTGATGAGCCATTAGCAGAAGATAAGGGAAACACTGCCCCACCTGGTTTCAACAGCTCATGAAAATGGTGATAGAATACATACTTTGGGCACATCTTACATTTTAACCTAGGACAAAGACAAAGCACTGATATTTCTAGAACTCTTTACTTTCACATAACCTAAAAAGATAAAAAAAAAGGAGCAATACAGAACAAATTCAAGTTCTGCCCCTTATTACCTTTATTAAAACAAAACCTTTAGGCATGTTTTGTGTGAATATTGGTAGCTGAAAAAATTTCTACAAGTTATTCTGTGGTGCTTTAATGCAATAATACTTTTTAGGAATGAAGATACATTTTTTTGGGGAAGATATGATGTAGACAAGTTTTTACGCTGCTCACAGCTGGTAAATTTCTGAATTTGGAAAACAAGCAACTGGGCAGCTTTTTGTGAATACATACTTGTTCCCTTCAACAAAAAAACATCAGAAAGAAGCAAGTCTGTGCAGACTGCATGACTTAGATTTTATTTTGCCTGCAATGACAGAAACTGCTCCACAGAAATAGCATCTTATATATAGAAAATAAAGGAATACAGAGAAACATCTTTAAAAAGACTTAAATCAGCACCACGTTTTGGCATCCAGCCTCTTTGAGAGCTGTAGTCCCAATGCCATTAGTGGGACTGATTTAGGAAGCAGATGCCCAGCCACACGGCACTAACTGTTAAATCACAATTGCAGAGGGTACAGCTTTTCAGGGGATTTTTTTCAATTTGAAACAAAAAACAAAACAGAAAAAAATATAATGCTTTTGGTTTTAAAAACAATCTCATTCAGAAGGAGACAGGTGGTTTCATCCCTTACATTAAAATTAATTAAAAGAAATATTTCAGAATGTAACTCCCAAAAATCAAATATCTATGAAAACTAGAATTTATTACTTTTTTTTGTTTGCTCAGTGCTCATATTCTCAAACCTCCATAGATTGCTGAATTAAATAGTGAGTACACAAAACTTCCTTCATATATACAGATGCACATGACCAAATTTTAAATACAAATATTTACATAATGCCTAAATTAAAAGTCTAAATTTTTGGTTTGAGGGTTTCATGGACTATCCAGAATTCACAACTTTGACCAATTTTTGTGGAACATTAAACACTGAAATTTTGCCCCTCTATAATTCCTTATAAGTAATGCTAAACAGCAATCTCACAATTGAATTTGAAAATCAGTTATTATGCATCTCTAAAGATGGAAGAGAAGCCTCATTCACTTGTTCCAGTCTAAGAAGTTGTTTGTAAACTGACAATGCTTCTAAATAATATTGAGATATTTGAGATGAGACCCTTAAGTTTCACAACATCCTTGCTGAAGAGTAAGGGACCAAGAGCTTGGAATTCTGCACCACAAGCACCACTTTGTGTGTCTCACAGAGCCAGGGTAACCCAGTGGTGTCCAATTAGACACACAGGACTCCTTTGCTCTCTCTTTCCACCAAGTTTCAGACAGATGTGTCATTACACCTTCAGAGTAGGTCAGTTCCTCAAACTTAGGCTTTCTATTTTTCATCCTCCTTGCTTTTATTACCACGACCCATCTTACTATAGCAAAGATGTATCATAAGCCCCAGATTCTACAGAAGGAAGAAATTAATCATCCCTCTGACAAGCCTGACTGCAGCTTGACAAAGCTCGTGAGGGTAGGAGTAAATTAATCATGCAGAGATCCATTCTGTCATGGCTGGAAGCTTTGGATACCTGAGGTGGCTCAATTGTATCTAGTTAGAGCATCCCCCTACTACACTCTGGCCTGACATGCAAGCATGCCAAAAGACAGCAAAGAGACTTCTCATAAATTAAGGAACCATAAAAGGATGCAAAGACACAAAGCCACTCGAATCAACAGGAAAACTTAGAAATGACCCAAGAGAAATAAATCTTCTCGCAGAACACATTGATCTGCTGTGTAAGATCAATTTCATAATTTTGTGCCCTTGTGCCAGTTGCTGGTCTCCAAACCAACTGCAATTTTTGCAGATGTGAATAAACACCTAGCACACTGAAGAAAATTCTTCACATCTCTCCACCTGCTTAAAAAGCAACCACATCCTTCCCTGTGAAAACTTCAAACAAAGAAGCACTTTGCAAGTGCCAAGAAGGGAAGAAAGGAGAGAGACAGGCCCAATCTTAGAGATTAACAAGCTGTTTAAAAAAACTTTGCCTCTAAAAACACCCTTAAATCAAAAGCCCTACAGTTTCAAGATAATAATGGCATTTCAGAGAAATAATAAGCAACACAGACAACTGTCCATCACAGTATCGATCATTTAAATTATGCTTCTTCTAAAACTATTTGGTTTTGCTGTTACCTGGGTGTTTAAGCCCTTTCCAACTTGAAAAATAAGTAATCTGTGATCCCTCATTTAGACAAAAATTTATTCTGATGTCCATTTTCTTAGAGGATAACTTTATAGCTTAATACTCATAGTCAGGTAAATTTCCATGAAGGCATCACAACTATGTAATTTTAACACAACAAAACCTAGGTATTCAAAAGTGGCTTGCAATTTTAATGAGACTGTATAAAGACAGCAACTACCAAGTCTTATTGAAAAGGTGATTTTACATGTAAAATCAAGCCAAGTATCAAATGCTAAGCACAGTACTCACTGGCATCTTAGGAAACACAGGAATAATGTCAGCACAGGAATGATGTCTAGAAGGGCTGAGGGGAAGTGGAAGAGGGAGTGAAGACAAACTGCAATAGTAGTGGGCAAGAAGACATTCTTGCTGCCTAAATCCTTTCTAGCTATCATCCAACAGTTTGGGTTGGAGGGAATCTTTAAAGATGCAGTCCAGCCTCCCTGCTACAGGTGGGGACATCTCTTTCACTGGATCAAGTTGCTCAAAGCCCTGTCCAGCCTGATCTTGCATGCCTCAAGTAATGCAGCATCCACAACACCTCTGGACAATCTGTGCCAATTTTTCTCTGTGCTTTTTATTAAAAAACTTCCTCATGACCAAATTAAATCTACCTTGTTTCAGTTTAAAACCATTGCACCTTATCCTATCTCAATAAGCCTTGGCAATAAAGTCTCTCAATCTTTCTCATTAGTCACCTTTATATACATTGAAAGGCCACAGTAAGGTCTCCCCAGAGCCTTCTCTTCCCCAAGCTGAACAATTCCAACTTTCTTCTCAGTAGAGGAGTGCCAGTCCTCTGGCCATTTGCAGAGCCCTCCTCTGGACCTACGTTCACCTAACATTGCAAAGGTAACTTGTAAGTCAACTTTAAGGTTTTTTTAGGAAGAATAAAAATATTTGTGCTCATTGACTACTTGTCAGTCAAAGGTTTCATTACATTTAAAAAAAAGTCCGTTATAAGTTTGTTCTGCATGAAGTTAAAGATATGGTATTTAAGTTTGTTAGTTTTAATCAAAACTATTTGTTCTTCTCTTGAAAAACATAGCAAAACTACCTCCTTATATCCTCCAGCTACTCAATTATAAGGGCCAACATACTCCATGAACAAAAGCTCTAAGTCACTCATGGCAGCAAATATAAAATGCATATATGCATCCATATGCAAACTTTAAAAAAATATATATGTAATTTCAGCCTTTGAAACAGGTATTGATTCTCTTTAACAGTGCTACTTGGAAAAAAGAATGGATAATACCCAACCATTGCTAAACAACTACATTTGCTTAAAAAACACAGGCTTTATAATCAAGAACAAATGCATACTTGTAATAAAAGTGATATCTTGTTTAGATTCACACCTCAGAGATTGTATTCACTGTGTAAAGGCTGACACCTATATATTTAAAACAAAAGCAACATCTTGCAAGAGAGACCCACTTTCTAAGGACAGGCAGATAAAGCCAATGGGTGAACTTAGTTATTTCATAAGTTCCTAAACCAGAGGGAATAAGGAAATTCTACTGTAATGACTTTCTGGTGTCAGCAGGTCATCTCACACCACTTTTTCTTGCAGCATCAGCTTTTGTAAACTAAATAGTCATGTCTGCATTTGCCAGCAAAACAAAAACCATTGTGTTCAGGTCTAGGCTCCTCAGTACAAAAGGGATACAAAGCTACTCAAGAGATTCAGACAACTGAGGCGCTTAGACATCTCTCATACAAATAAAGGCTGAGAGAGCTGTGACTTCAGCCTAGAAAAGGCTTGCAGAGGATCTTACTAATGTATATAAATTATATATAAGAATGTATATAAACCTGAAGAAAACTTAGAAAGAACATGGAGCCAGGTTCTTTTCAGTGTTGGCCAATGGACATAAATTGGAACAGAGGAGGTGCTCTCTGAACATCAAGAAACATTTACTGTGAGGGTGACTAAGCAGCCCAGAGAGGTTGTAAAGTCTCTGTCCTTGGAGATACTCAAAAAAACATTTGGACACAGATGTAAGCAACGAGCTTTAGGTGACTCTGCTTGAGCAAAGGGGCTGAACACTATAAACCCCAGAGGTCTCGTCAAACCTCACCCATTCACAAAAAAGGAGAGCCTGCACAGATTCTCAATACTCACGTCTTTCAATACCAGCTTTCTGAAAGCTACAACAGCCACAGCAAGACTATTGTCTTTCCATAGACATTGTTCTGTTCCGTCCCTTTTTCTAGCTCAGTTCAGGCTTTCTCAATGGACTACATACCAAGAAGCAGTACTAGATCATCTTTATTGTACATTAAACTCTCAAAGTCAAACCCATGAGAATAAAAAAAAAAAAAAAAAAAAAAAAAGAAAAAAAGAGAAACCTTGTACAGCATTAAAAAAAAAAAAAAAAAAAAAAAAAAAAAAAAAGAAAAAAAGAGAAACCTTGTACAGCATTAGAAAAATATTTGACATTTCAGCCTACATACAGTAAGCCCCACTATTTTTATGAAAGATCAGAACTTCTCTTAATAGGCTCCCTCTCCATGCTAGGAGAAGCATCCTGCTTAAGCATGCAGAGAATAATGATGCAATTACACTGAAGTACCTCAGTTTCAGTCACATCTTAGTACTTTCAGTAGGGAAGGAAGATTAGACAGCAAGGCATAGATCTTAAGCTACTGGCTCTTCAAAACAAGCTCTCTGGAATATTTTCTTCTTCTGCAGATCAAAATACATACTTTTCTAACCACTTAACTCTTTTACATTTATAGTTCCTGACACTCAATAGGATCACAAAGTTCATGAAGCATAATGGTAGGGCATGCAGCTAATACAGATATTAGAGAAAATGGACTCAAAAGAACATTTGACCAAGGTTAAACAAGTGATGAGAATCCTTTTGTCATCCAGTCCCCAAAATTGCTCTCTTATGCTCTGAGATTGATGGCAGATAAATTGAAAACATGTAAATACAATACAGATTCTGTACAGTGTATAACTATAGCCTCATTTTCAGAGGTCAAAGCTGAGGGATTACAGAGGTTCCTTCTGTATAAAGGATTCTCTTTATTTCAGTTGCATGGATAAGTAAATTCTAAGATCACTTAGAAAAAGCTAGTTTAAAGCTTTAGAATTTTTCCTCAGGTTAATTTATGCTGATTTTGCCACTCAGTTCCCCACTTAACAGCATTAATATTTCACATAAATTATTTGCAATGTATCCTCAGTCCCTCCAGCTCAGCCTTTTTTTTTTTTTTTTCTGAAAGTCCGAGGCTGCTTTTCTCTATAGACTCCTACTTTGAAATACAAACAGCTGCTGTAGCTTTTTTCTCCCCATAAGGAACAACTGTTCTCTTCTGGAGCTTGATTTCCCATCCTGATTCTGCTACACACACTGCCAATGATATCAGTGCTCTCCCTGTAGCAGCTGCCTTGTCATGTGCAAGCCTGCTTTGGGAGAACAGAGGCAGGGACAAATATTGCATCAAAAGCAGCCATCAAAATGCTGGCTAAAACAGAAACACTTGCCAAATAAATTGTTTCTGTAATTATAATATAGGATATTTCTATTGTATTAATACTTGTATGATTCTATCATTCTCTAAATTAAAATACTTAAGACAGAAAAAGGTATGAAACATACAGTTCACAGTAATCATTATCATTTCACTGATAATTTTTCACAGTACAGCTACAGAGAATGGACAGATTTAAGACTTTAAAGTGACCCAGTAGTGAATTCCCTGTCCTTCTCACTTCATTCTAGTTACTCTTTCATAAAAGGTAAGGGGGAAAACCCCACTCCCACCTCCATAGAGAGGTATCTGGTTACACTTGGAGTGCTTACAACATTTCAGTTTGGGTATTACTACAAAACACAAAGAAAATGCAAACAAATAGAAAACTAAGTAGACCATGGAGGAAAAAGAAGAAAATATTTTCTTACTTTCAGTCTGAGAACCCAGGAGTATAAATACCTGTCCTAGGGTGACTTTATGATGCTTGTATCCCCAATCGTCCATTCTGTTTGTGCTGTATATTGAGTTCTGTACCTTTAAGACTGATTCTGAGAGTGAACCAGGGAAAGAAGAAGTGCGGAGTTTGTTTTGAGAAACAAACTGACTCCCACACATTCTCTTCTCTGGACTTCGGTTCATCAGAGGCACGGACAGCGGTGGGACAGAGATCTTTGTTTTAGTTTTAGCTAGCTGAGGCAGAAAAGTTCCCTGGACTGTTTTTTTTCTTTTCTTTTTGGGATTATTTAAATCTACTCTGGACTGAAAAAACCCAGAGGAGCACCGAAGGCTCGCACCTGCGGCCCACCGGGCCTGGACCTCTGGAGGGACTGGGATTGACGAGACTGAGTGAGCTGAGCTGCACCCACGGCAAGAACTGTCTCAGTTTGCCATCTCTCTTCGGAATGGCGAGAGGTTTTATTGTGTCATTATTTATTTTATTATTTCACATTATCCATTCTTTGTGCATGTAGGTATTTTGTTTGTTAAATAAATAGTTTTTTCCACTTTTCTCTGAGGAAAGTTTTCTCTGGCTGGGGGGAGGGGCCATTTGGGTTTGCTTTCCAGAGGAACCCCCTTCGGAGGTTTCCTCCCAAATTTGCCCTAAACCAAGACAATACCCATGCAAGGTTTGGGTGCAATTCATCCCTGTACCAAGAGTTAAGTCACCTCTTAGGATTGCTAGAAGGAAGGGTGGCTCAAGTTCAAAATCTATGGAACATGCTAGTGTTGAATGCACTCCATCACTTCTGCCAAAACTGTTCCACTTTTTTCAAGCGACTACTACCTTGAGGAGGATCCTAAACAGAAACTCACCAAGAACTTCTCCTTTGCACTTTGGGTCATTGCTAAGCATTCTAGAGGAGCAGCAAGGGGTCTGGCAGGCTCCATCTTTGTGGCAGACATACTCTGCACACCACAAAACCACTGCTGTCAAGCTAAATCTGAATTTATACCATTCATATTAAATGGGACATTTAATAGTTCACATCACTGAAGGATACTTATCCCAGCTCTTGTGTAAAGATCATTCTTGTGTCTGTGTTAGCAAGGAGCTTGACTTTAAAATACACATTTCCGTTTCTTCGTGTTATGCAGAAAGATAAGCTGCAAGTTTACATGTTGATAAGAAAATACTTCAGTACATGCTTAATTCTCCAGCAACAAATAAATTAATGCTAGGATTTAAGCAGATAAAAATGTTACTCTCATCCATCATTAATTTTATCCCACTATGGACAGAAATAATATGCATAAAAATAATCTAAACATAGGATTTGGGCTGGTTTATATTTCACAATATAGTGTAAGGTATAACTAGAGTTATTCTTAGTGATGTTCCACAGGTGAGGATTATTACCAGGTGGCATAAAACAATTTCTTGTGGGTTTTTTTGAGTTAGGGATCACAAGAGGTTTTTCTTAAACCCATGGCTTATTCACAGTGCTATTTAGTTTCATAATTTCTCAGGTTTTGTTCTTCTATTTGAAAACTCAGGAGTTGTTTCTACTTGTATTAAAGCCATGATTAAAGTTCAATACAGTTGTTCATCTCTCAGATGAGATATTTTTGATATTTTCTAGGGGCTTTATGTATAAGGAGAGCTTTTAAAAAGAAAATCAAGGTAAATTATAGATAGCTAAAATAACTAACAACTATCAAACCTACAACAAAATCAAAAATAAAGAAGTCTAATTATTGTTCTAAAAAAATCCCACCCAAATCCTAAACCTTTATAATCTTTATTTAGCCTATTAAAACAGACTAATCAAAAATTATCAATGATCTCATGCTATCAAGATATTATCAGCTACTTCATTTTGCCTGGGCACTACCACTGCCAGATCTGGAATTTAACTGGGAGTGCCAGTAACAGGACTAGGACACCTTCTACAAGCTAGGAATTCTTTTGGACAGAAACCATCTCTTGCTCATAGAGCACACAGCATGCAGAGCAAACCTTCCTCACCATCCACAGCCAGATTAACCTAAAATAAAATGATGTCATCACTGTCAAACTATGTCCAATAACAGTTGCTGCGCACACAGAAAAATCATCTCTGCACACAGTTACCTTTTTATCTGTCAGTGAAATACCACCTTCCCAACTTGCAGAGTCCCAGTGTTCAACACATGCCAATGGAAGTCACATCCTGATTGAGCCCCTTCCATTCAAGGTTTAGAGTGTGCCCACCCTGAAAAACTGCATCTGGACATCAAACACAATATTCCTGCCAAACACTAAGCAGAAATTCATAAGACCCAAGTGGAAAACATCCAGTACTAATGACTCAATTCATGGAGCTGATTTCAGGAGATGATTCATAACTAACCTATAAATTTCACTAATTGGAAACCCCTCTCACTGCTTGGACTCCAGGGAAAAAAGAAAAATTAAGACACTTCCTGCATGCTGGTCAAAAGCCACAAATAAGGCAACCATTAATTGATTTTTTGGCATAGACACCCCTCAATTACATATACACAAGCCAAAGAGAAGCAATATATATATAAACATATATACACACATAAACACAACAGAACAAAGACTGAGTGTTTGTAGGGAGAAAAATGTTATTAATTGTTTTATTTCCTTAAAAAGCCCCAGAAAATCATTTAAATTCCAAAGAAAGCTTTAGACAATCTAGCAGTAAGGGTATTTAGCAAATCTCAGTAATTACATATTTGGTATACTGCAATATAAGATAATTCCTAAAAGCAAACAAACAAAACAGGATTTCCCAGTGCATTACCAAGTCAAAACACACTCAATTCTAAGCAAGTCATTCCTAGTTCTGTGCAAATGGGAGGGTGGGACTGATGTTCGATACCAAAACCTTGGTTTATATTGTTTCTATGGTCCTAGTCCAGAGTAATTAGTAAGTTGCAAAGCCGCCAGTTCAAATGAGGACATTTCAGACTTGACTCTACCTGTCTCCTTGACTCTTGCCAGACCCCACCCCTTCACACACTCGCCTGCAGACCAGGATAATTGACCCAGCTTGTAGCCGTGCCCCTTAATTCAAAGGGCATTTGCCTCATGGAAGCGCTGCCCTCTAAGTTACTCTTCAGAGCATTTTTTCATGCTCTGCAGTCACAAGAGAAAGAATCTATCATTAAAAAAAACCAAACCAGGCTAATAACTCATGAGCCCGTGAGCCTGGGTCATAGCCAGAGACCTGTAATGTGGGTTAACATCTGACCAAACTGTGAAAGTAATTGCAGCTTCTCCTGTAAATCTTCTCCACTCCTTCCCTGTGTGACCTGGAATATGCGCCTCTAATGACAGACCTCTCCTCTGAGTGTACTGGGGGATTTCAGCTTTGCCATACCCTTTAGGGGAAAAAAAAAATCCAATATCTTTATATAATCCTTTTTCAAGAACCTATGTCCTATTAAAACACTGAATCCTGACAAAAAAACCCCAAAAAAACCAAACAAACAAAAAAAAAAACCCAAAAAAACCCAAAGAAAAACCAAAAAAAAACCCCAAAAAAAACCAAACCAAAAAAAAGTGTCCCTAAAGCATGCCAGTATTTAAAACCCTCCTACCACCACAAGGTCTGATTATTTCTTTGAGGAACCAAGAATTAGTGGCAGTACCACAATCCTCCTTTGGCTGCTGGCAAGAATTGTCACCTATGACTGCACATGCAGAGAACAGCAATCCATGAAGAACAGAACCTGAAAAAAGACATTTTGCATCTCATTTCCTATTTCCCATATGTTTGTAAATTTATAGCATTTAGCATTACTGAGGTAATTGTGTTTTTTGTCTGGAGAAGTTTAGAAATACTTCATCTTGGTTCGGGATCCTCCCACAACTCACATTAAATAAAAATAGACTCAAGACCTGAAATGTAAATTGGAGAATATTCACAATTGGGAACCCATAAGTTTATCAGTGGTTTTTGCAGAATATTGTACAAGGAATAAAGTGCAAGAAATAAACAAATTCATGCAAAAGCTACAATGAAGTGGATCTGCGAGCTCTAGAAATCCCATTTTGTACAAGTTTAAAAGGCTCACTTGCCTTCAAGCTACAGTGTATTTTGATGTTTCCAAAAAAAGGTGAAAAATAAGATAAAGATCTTGACAAAGGTCAGATGTCACATGTAAAAAAAAGAACAAAATAGAAAGCTTCCTATCCTACCCATATTGAAAGGCCTTTCAAAGTATCCCATGTATACCTCTCAGCAGGTCTTTTTTTTTTCCCCTTAAAGACCTGAATATCAAAATACAGATCACTGTGCTGAAAGCCACTCTTTCCAAAAATGAGAGTGCTTGCCAATAAATCACAACTGTTTTACCATATGCCACATTGTTCTGCCAAGTATCACCAGCCTGTTCTACTTTTAAGCAAATTTCATTATAACATAGCTCAGAGCAATGCTCATTAAAAAGTATACTGAAAAATGTCAAGTTGTTTTTATATTAAAAATGGGACTTTGTTTTCCATGAAGATTTCACACTGGTATTTATTGAAAATCTGGTATTTCTCAGAAAAATCTGAGAAATCTCACCGCATAAACTCACCACTCTCTCCTGACACTAAGATGACAACCCTGTCATCTGCTCCATCATTCACTAGTGTTGATTGTTGCTTTGAGGACTCCAGCACTCTGGTAAGACCTCCAATCTAAGCCCACTCATTAATCACCTTCCCTCTTAGCGCTATCAAGCAGGGGTTTAGGATGCAGCCATTTCTTTGGATAACTTTGAATAGGTGTATTCACCCTTTTAAATTAGAGGCTCACAAGAGTCAGCTCCAAGAGTCTTCTAAGAAATCCTGAAGCCCTTTGAGCCTTTTCACAAGCATTTAAAACTCAGCAGAAGGTTTTCCATATAACAGCTGACAAGACTGGTCTTTAACTGATGAACTTGCCAGAAACTAGTCCAAATGCTGACCTGATTTAAACTCTGATCTCACTGAACTCATGGGGTTGGGAGAGTATGCAAATCAACCTAAAATCTGGCTTTAGAATCCCTTTGATTTATCCTGCCCAGAAATAGAACAACTCATGGTGTTTTCAAATTTTAGTTTGATGAATCATTGCTAAAGCTATCACAGGCTAAAAAAAAAAAAAAAAATAAAAATACAATCATTAGCTTTTAATTAGAAAAAAAATCATTATTTTTTCCCTTTACTCACAATTATTTCTCCCATTTACACACATCCAATATTTCTCATGACCAACAGTCAATCAAGAAACATCCCTCCTTCCTGGCACTGTTACAATTTAGTGGATGTTAGAAACTACCCATACAAAATAAAATTCTCAAATTTCAAGATTTAAAAAAAAAAGTGGCCACTTTCATTTCAGGCTTACAGCATATGGATCACAGTACAGGAGTCACATATGTCACAGTAGTTTTCTCCCAAAAAACCCCCGTATTTTTTACCAGATGGTAAACTATGATTTAAGAATTCTACATGCTTTGGCCTGCATATTATAACACATTTCCAGCTGCTGACTACTGGTTACTGCCTGTCACTGTTTATCCATAAAAAATTAAAAAAAAATAAACACCACAGTACAGACTCTGTAAAACCAGGTAGTTCCAGGGTCAACTGAAGTCCAAAATTCAATTTTTATGAATAGATAAGATTTCTTGTATTTCTTTTCCACTGTATATTTCCCAGACATGTTCTTCTATGCCCTTCTCCAACAGTAGGAAATTCTAAAAGCCTTTCTGTTCTATAGATATAATTGTTTTTCCTAGGAATTTTTAGTCTTGCTAAGTTTTTCTTGTGTAGTTTTAGTTCATTTACTCAAAACTGAACCAAAACTATTACCAGTCTTGTTTAAAATATTTAAATTAATAAGGGCTTTAGGGACTAAGACCTTATCTTTTCAACCTGCCACTCAGTGTTTCTGTCCATTTCTGTCCTTTTTTCCAACCCATCAGTCCAAAGAAAGTGTCTATGAAGAACAAAATTTAAAACAGCTCTTTTGCCCTCTGCTGCTGAAAAAGCAAAGCAAATAATTTTAGTATTATTATACTGAAGTTTCATTCTGAATTGTATTGAAACACTCCAGAAACGCAAATGAGGTTGTTGAGCCCATGACAGCATTTTTTTTGCAACACTTCCTTCTCATGCCACTTAAAAATACCTCAGCCCTACTCTGACTTTGCATTTGGAATTAGTTATAAGAATGAATCCTCTTTATAATAGTACATAGTGGAAGGATAATTGCTAAGAGCCTATTTCACTGTACCTGTTAAGTTCCTCCACACCTTTCTGGAAATTAATTAATTGGACCAGAGTCTCCAGTATTTCAAAGAAAGAGTAAGTGCTGAGGACTTACTGGATCAAGTGCCTTTTCATTCTTGCCCATTTCTATGAAGAGGTTACACTCCCATAACCAGTTTGATCCTTAAAGATTCTCCCAATACCTGGGGAGATTTTAGATCCCTAGTACTGTCAGTCACCATTATGTCTTTGTCAACACAAATTCTCCAGTATTGCCTGTAAGGGGCAATGCATTGTTGAGCTGTTTCTAAACAGGGTAGGCACAACATGGCTTAATGCAGAAGTTTTAATAAAAACTTTGCAGATTTGGGAGTAGATCTGTTACTCTTACAATGCACAGAAGGCTTAAATAACACAGCAAAATAGTAACAGCTGAAAAAAGGCAGGGAACCCTGTTTGTCTTTTCCTCCCATCTCTATTGTGGATCATTACTAAACTAACCTGGAAGTTCCTAGATAGCATTACAGGTCAGTGGCTCAGATATGAAACACTCTGATGCAGCATAATTTGTATGCATCTCTGCGACACATATTAATGCCTACATCAATTTCTGCATGTCACTTCAAAAAGTTAGCCAAATAAACTGATTTTAGGGAAAGAGAGTGTTGTTTCTAGTTTATAAGAATAGGAATGGAAACAAAGGGCAGGTTGATGACTTGCACCAAGCCACAATAAATCTGTGTCAGAATGCAGACAGAAGAACAATAGAGAAATATTAGTCTTGCACTAGAAATAAAAATAAAATATAAGTTTATAATGGCTTCTTAGTAACCAGATAACTGCAGCTGAAATAATACCCCCTTTCTTCCCAACTGTCACCCAGCATGAAGAAATAGAGACATATGGGGCTGGAGGTGAGAGTACAGCACTGCAAATATGCAAAGGTACACACTTAACTCTTAGTGCAAGGGAAATTTCCAAGTCCTTCCTTTCAAATGGCATAGGTTCAGTTACTATGTAACTTTCCACATCTGTTCTGCACTAGTGTCCCACAGCCTATCAATAATTCATATCAGGCACAAAATGCAGCCAGAGTTTTAATAGGGATCCCCTCCCAGGCTAAGGCCCCGTTCCCCACAGTCTGCCCTGCTCCTAGTGGTAACTTCTCCTGACTTTAATTGAGCTGAGAGCAGCATCAGGCAGATTTACAAGAGTACAGGTTTATACAGCAAGACTTATTGCAATTATTTTGAGTGAAACTTGCAGAGACCAGGTGACTTTGAGCATTTATCAAAGTGAAAGATTAAGAAGACCAGGGCTATAGCCAGATGGGCTGGGCAGGCACTGTGGGAACCTGCTTTGCAACATTCTTCCAACTGTTTTAATAAAAACGTAAATCCTACTTAGCTTTCTGATGCCAGACCTTGAGTGACAGTTACTCAAATCTAGTTTTCCAAGGGAAATTTTAAAGATGCTTTACATGAACAAATTCCAAATTAGAGACCGTATAAACGCATCATCAAACAGCTCTTTCAGAAGAATGCAAACCCCCAGACTTTTGTCAATGTTTCAGCAAGATGTTAAGGAAGTATTCAAATGCCTGTCTTCAAGGATCACTCTTGAAAGAATATGGATTAATTCTAGAAGAAACAGAAGATGCTACCCTGGCTCTCTAAGTGCTGTAGTGGTAAGTGATGAACATTGCACTGAGAGCTGATGAGAGCAGACTTCTAGTCACAGATTGTATTCTCCACCGTGTTTGAGTAAAACCAGTGCACTACAGCTTGATCACATCCTACTGATGCCTTAGAGTGGCTACCTAGAACAGAGTAGGCTAGAGAGAGTTAAGAGAATAAAGTGGGTATTTATTAAAGGCTTCAATAGGTATATCTTGGGCAGTGTAAAAGCCTCAAAACCAAGACGGACAATAGTCCCAAGTGTTTCAGACAGATATAAGTTTGGTCTATCTGCATATCAGGGGTTAATTCTCAAATCACATCTTCAGGTAATGAAGTCATATTCCCCCAGTTCACTACTTTTGTTTAAACTTTTTGGGGCCTAAGGCTGTGGTGTGTCCTTGGATCACAGGCCAAAAGGGATATTGTTTTGTCTGACGAAAATGTGAAGACAGTAGCTAACACTTGATATGGAATTTCAAGCTATGAACTAATGTAGTATAGGATTTGTAAAATATAAAAGCTAAAATCTTAAGGCATCACAACAACAATAAGAACACAGAAGAAGTCAAGGACCACCTGTGATTTCTGCCTCTGGTGAGAGCTTCAGGCAAATTTGAAAGCTAATGAATCATTAACACTCCTCACAGGTAAACTGCAATTTCCAATAATGTCAACTTATATTCAGATTATATATTCAGATTGCGAGTGTGTATTTGTTAAGTACAGGGGGAGAGGCATTATTTCTCTGGTATTTATTTTTCTACTGTGATTTGGAAAAGCCCATTATTTACTCCAGCAAAAAGAAAAATAGAGTTGGCTTGCAACATTGACACCTTGAGCCACTTTTAGTAAATTTAGTAAGGCTGGAAGAAACACAGCATTGCCTATCAAAAATATTTTTTTTCAAAATAAGGGAAACCATAAAAACTTAAACCTAAACTAAGCCCAGTGCTAAATGTTTCATTTGCTATTTTAGCAGATATTGTCAGAATAGCCTCATCTGATTTACCTTGACATCAAATGAAAAAAGCCCAAGAGCTGCCAAACTTTTAGCGTTTGGAACTACCTATTGGCAGAAAAAGATACTTTATGTTAATATTGCACAGCCTGGGCTGCACAGAGGGTCAACCTATTTCCAGATCATATTTAGAGGTGATAAGCACACAATAACCCTCTAGCTTGAACTAGAGAAAATTATGTATGCAGTATACAAGCACAAGATTACCCTGTTGCAAGGAGTTACAGAAGTATTTTTGAAGTGTGAATGTCAAACATTTTTACCATAAATTTACTCATACAAACTTTGATAACACAATGTAAAGAGAAAGAAGATAAACACTATTTAGACTAAACAACTAAAGGAAAAAAACATTTTCAGAAAAGATGCAATTGCAAACTTAACAGGCTGGGGTTAACTCTCAAGTTCTCTGCTTATCACACTGACCTACAGATTGGCCAGCTTTAAAGGAGGGACAGAACTCTTCCTTCTGCAGTCAGAAATCCTTCATAGCAACAAATCTTCCCATTGCTGTAAAACAATACTGTAATGTTGTGTGGCAGAGGAAACTTGCCTTTTGTGTTTGAAACAGGAGATTGCAGAGAATACAGAAGTCTCCATCTATTTTCTTGGCTTCAGCAAACTTTCCTGTTCTCTTGTACCTCTGCATGCAGACAGCAAGGTGGAAAGCTCATGGATTTCATCCTCTTTCAGGTCAGGACTCTTCCAAGAATCAGATCATCTCCAAAACTTTATACAAGGAGGACTCCACAGGGAATATAAAATGGATTTTTTAAAAAAATATTGCCTGGAATGCTGTATCCAGCTCTGTAGGGCCCCCAACACAAGAAGGACACCTGCTGGGCTGAGTCCAAAGCAGGCCACCAAAACGATCAGAGAGCTGGAGCATCTCTCCTATGAGGAAAGGCTGAGAGAGTTGGGTTTGTTCAGCCTGGAGAAGAGAAGACTTCAGGAAGACCTCATTGCAACCTTCCATACCTAAATGGGGCCTACAAAAAAGCTAGAGCAGGATTTTTTGCAATAGCGTGTATTGATAGGACAGGAGGGAACAGCTTTAAATTGAAAGGGAGTAGGTTTGAATGACATATTAAGAAGAAATTCTTCATTACTAGAATGAAGGCTTAGGTTCTGTTACTCCAGAGACATGGATGCTCCATTCCTGGAGGTGTTTAAGACTAGGACGAGCAACCTAGATGAAGAGAAGGTGTCCCTTCCCACAGCAGGGAGGTTGGATTTGGGTGATCTTTAAGGTCTCTTCCAATCCAAACCATTCTATAATTAAATTACTTATTCATGTTCTCCTGGCTTTTTTCCACCCCTGTTTTTACTTAAGTGTAACAGCTGCAACTCCTGGAGAAATTGCTTCCTGGCAGTAAATTGCCATATTGCTTGAATTTATTTACAAGTTAACTTCACTGAATAATCTACTTGGAGAGGAATTTTTGAGGGCACTATCTGCATGCAAACTCTTCAATCAGTCAAGTTAGTACATACAAAGAAGAAATATATGTATGTATATATATGTAAAGTGTAGTAATTTGACTAGAGCAAAAATTAGTATGCTCATCGTCATGAGGGTAACATGAATCCCTTAAAAATCCTTGAGATTTATTATCATCTTAAAAATTATTTAATGCCCCATTCTCTGTTGCTGGGGAACTTTTTTATATACATATTCTTGCAGAAAGAATTAAAAAATCCCAAAAATCCCACTGAAGTAAATTAACCCTTATGCAAAGTAAGTTAAGTAAGTTAATGCAAAATACCATTTATGAATACATCAAAAATTGCAAGCAGCTCTACCTGAGGGCCAATGACAAGGTATAATAAGTGCAAACTTCCTCAGATCCCTTGAATTTTGTTGAACACAGCCTGAACACAGCCCTGGTTGTGAGGTTTTAGGTACTGTTATGCACTAAGGAAACCAAGCATGAAAGCCTAGGAAAAGCTGCTGTTTGATCACATCAGTTGTGTTTTGTGTTCACCCTGAAAATCTTAGTGCCTTTACATTAGTGCCTTATCAGCTATAAGAAAACAGGCAGTAGGCAAAAGATGTTAGGTTGTAGATACAAATACATAATTATGTCTCAGCTTACCCTTGAGAAAAATGCCTATTCTGACAGACATTGAAATCAGCAAAATTTAAAACCCTTCATTCCAAAAGTTTCAAAATTTCCAGCTACAGGCTACTGTTTCACAAATTGTGTATTTGCACACAGAAAAAATATTAATAATGAAATTCTTAGTTATATTACACCTTAATATTTTTAAATGTGCAGCTTCATTCATCGGTTCTACTGATTGCTTTTGGACTGGAGCATACAACCCATTTAGAATAATGCTGGCAAGGGTTTGTCTCTAATGGCCCACCCCTTCATCCTGCACAGAATTCTGTTCAGCTGGCTTACAGGGTATAAAACATCATAAGGAGGATGACTGAAATTACTTTTGGGAGACATTTCTGTAAAAAGCCCATCCAATTTTCTCAACAGCATTACAGCACCATATTTTATCTATCCTGTGTGAGAAGGCTGACAAATATTACATACTCTCCACAAGCTCATATATCAGAGTACTTTATTCCCCAAGCCTGATAAGAATTCCTAGATAGTAAAAGAAGGGGGGGGGAGGGGGGGGTGGAGGGGGGTGGTGCAGGGCAGCTGCAGGAGATTAAGCGGAAGTGAAGCAATCACTGCAGCCAAGTTTATATGGTAGGGAGCATTGGAAGGAATTATTTCCAAGAGTACCTCATGAACTTGAGTGACAGAATGCCAGGGAGCTGAACTCCACAGGAATCCAGCAGTTCTACCATGTTTCTCTGCCATGGTATGCTTTAATCCATCATTTTTTCTGAGAGAAAGAGTAGGCTTGAACTCCTTCCCCCATTTGCACACTCACATAAATAAACAAAAATACACTAGAGATGTGGTTTTCTTCCTTTTGCTCTATTATTGCAAAATATTATTTCTAGCTCTTTCATACTGGCTTTAGGAATTTTAAATTAAACATAACAGGGCTCTGGGAACACTGGTATCAAGTAATAGAAAAATGAAGAATGTGAAGGCAATACTGTTAATTTCCTGTTCATTATCATATTTTTTTTCTCTATTTCTTACCCTTCCAGTTCAGGTAAGTGTGTATTAAGGCACCTACTGGAAATTATGGTCTTCCCAGAGCTGACAGAAGTAACATATATAGCAGTTTTATTTTGAGAAGTTACCATATTTCAGGATATCCTCCAACCACAATATTGGAGGAATAATACAAAGACAGAGTGATTTCTAAACAGTCAGTTAAAAAAACTAAGCAAAATTCTCTTCCCGTTCCTGTAACTTCCAGTTATAAATGTTCCTGGCACACCTGCATGCATGAAGAAGAAAGAATTCACCCTCCAGCGTTACTGTTTATTTTTACGGCCAAATCAAAGACAAAATTTAGCATCCAACTCAAAAAAACCCCAGTGGTTTAATAATTAACAGATGTATTTATCTTTATAATATTACATAAAAAGTTTAGAATTTCTATCCAAAATCTTTTTAAAAGCATAAACATATTTGATGATAAAATATTTTGCAAATTCATTTCAGTTTTTTCCATACTGTTTTAGTCAATAAAAACTATATTAAAAAGACTGATTTTTTTCATACTGCTCATATAATTTCTGAAAAATATGTTAAAAAAATCTAATAATACTTTTGGTGCCACTTAAAAAAACACACTGAATATTCAATTAACCTTAGACAATAATTTCTGTTCTTCCATTTGATTTGATGTATCCCTGTATACATTGTTCACACCAAACTTCCCTGAATAGCCACTGAGCAGTATTTTCCATATAAAATTCATAACAAAAAGAATCCACCAGCATAATTTCTAACATTGTTAGATAGCTCCAAATCCTTATTTTTTAAACACATATCAAATGATGATATTCATATACTACATGGCTCTTCTCCATAGAAACGTGTATCTCCAGAAACCAACTGCTTTCCTTCATTAAATCCACGTTGCTATTTCAAAAAAGTTATGAACAAGACAAAATCACCTATTTTTAAGAACATAAACTGGAGAGCATGACACATGTAAATAAGGAGGAGCAAACTGGCCTGACTGCTAAAAACATGGACAGCTGTGTTGAAATGGAAACTGCTGCAGCATGAGCTGCACAACACATCACATCATTTAAACCTATACAAACGCCTCACAAAATGAGCTGCAGGATCTCTCAGGTCTGTGAGCACAGTGCTCACCTAGCACTGGCCAAGCATGGGGCTTCACACATCTTCACGTTTCTGCACCATTCTTTATAACACAGAATGGCTGGCTCACATTTATTTAAAGCAGTTTAGTCTCAAGGTACCCAAAGATTAGCAACTAATTACCGTAGTGAATTGTGAAACAAAATTGCATCAAAGCATGATGACATCAGACACCCAGGAAACAACTGAGAATCAATATCATTTAAGATGCATATGAAAGCAGGATGAGCACAGGCAAACCAAACCTGAGATTGAGGAAGAAAATTCAGAAGGCTGAATGCACAAGATAGGTAATGCATGCAGCTGGTCTTCAGTTAAATTCCCTTCAAAACTTTATTTGTGCTTAACCTGCAGCAGTGATGAAAAGAAAGGGAGTACAAGAAAAAGGCAAGGTTAAAATGCAAGAATGAACAAAGATTGCTCAACTGGTTAATGTCATTGTCCAGCTAAACAACACTTTGTATCCAAGGAAACTCCAAGATATTCCAAACACCTTCATGTCTCCTCCTCAAGTTACAATTCAGCACCGCTAACCATGTCATCATTGTTTATCTGTTCAAGATTTTAGGTCCACAAGCTTTTTGGTCCACAAGCTTTTTGTCATATTTAGCAAGGCTTCTCCTTAGCCACTTCTCTTCTTATGCCTTTCCTGTTCTCTCAGTAAGAGATTAACTTCTCTCAATTTTATTGTACATAAATACAGCATACAGCCCTCTCCACACATAAATCAGGAACAACCTGAACAACCCAGCAAGGTAAAGTATAGGAAACACAGGATAAGGTAGTTTTTCCATCTCCTTCTCCTACTATCAGCCTGCATTTAGACATACCATGAAAGGTGAATTCAGAATCTCTACTATTGCCCAGCCTCCTTGAGCTCTGTTCATCTAACCACACATAAAGAAAAATAAAGATAGAATAAATAGGAATAAAATTAAGACTGGGAAAGACTGAATTGGGCAGAGAATATATACTGAGAAGAAATATCACTGAGAACTGAAACCAAGAAAGAGAGACAAGAATAAAGGAGGGACTGGAAGACAGAACACAGGAAACATCCTATGCACATATTCACTGGGCATCTCTTAAAAGAAAGCTGTTGCTGTTGCTATGCTACTTAGTGTTATGGCACTCTTCAAAATACGATCCAGTTGAATACATTAGTTCCAGAGAATTGAATGTGTGACATTGCTCTTGAAAGCACTTGCATTTCTATTAATTTTTAAACAAGTTATTACCAGCACATTCATTGTCTAAACATTTTAAAAGGGAAACTCAGAAGTGACGGCAGATGCCTTACACAAAAAGCTACTTTGGAGTGGGTTTTCCCCCACTTCCTCTTTCACAAACAGGTAATCAAATTTTACTACCAAAAGGAAAAGAATAAGTGTTTTTTATTTCCTACTACCAATATTACTTTAGCCTTCAGCTAAAGTTTCTTCTTACCAATCAAAGCCACATACAATGAAGATTCTCCCTGATTAGTTTGGCTGTTTTTTTTTGCAGAGCAGAACAAAGATGTTTGAAGGTTAAAAAAGTCTGACAAAACTGAGGAGTGCAGATTAAAATATTGGATTCCAGCTAGTTTGCATAAATTGCGTAACAGGTTGACTTCAGGGACTGTGTGCTGAAGATTTTCAAGACCACCACAAAAATAACACTGCATTTTGCATGTGTGTGTGTGTGTGTGTGTGTGTGTGTGTGTGTGTGTATATATATATATATATATATATATAGTGGGTTTCAAACTAGAAATTAAGAAATATTTGTTACTGCCCTTACAAAGTACTTTGAGTATTAATTTTAAATCTAATTTCATATAGATTTCTCTAAGGGTTAATCTAAACACACTTTGAACATATCTACTGCACTTTCTCAGCAGACCCATATCCCAATGGCTGAAGTTCAGACAACAGGACCCAAGAAAATAAAAGTTCATTTCCTCACTTAAACATGGCTTTTCAAAACAGTGAACATGACACATGTAATTGTCAAGCCATTTTGGGTGTTTTCCTTTCTCAGAGGGAAAGTAAAACATACCTAGATAATCAAAATTGACATAATGACCATGAACCAAATAAATAAATAAATTTATCCTTGTTCAGCAACAAGAGTGCTTCAAACAAGAGAGCAGTTCTTCTCCCCTGTCTCCTTTTACACTGCACTGCATCATTCATTTGCTAACCTAGCAATTAGTTTTTCAGACCTTCTGACAACATGATGTAAGCAGTGCCAAAAAAAATCCGAAGACCCTGAAGGTTAATCAAAGAACAAAGGCAATGGAATACACACACACAAAAAAGTAAACACCGAGAATAAAGATGGTTGTCAAAATTTCTGGGAAACAACAGGTCAGCATTTCCAAATGGTGAGCCAGTAATACAGTAACAGAATCTCCAAATGATTGGTCCCTAAAATTTTTAAAGTTTCTAAATTACTAAGTATATTTTCATTCATAAAGTCAGACTACTTAACCATGCTGTATGACATTATAGTACTCTTTATGTGAATAAATTCCCACTCTTTTCTATAAAGTTCTTGTAGAAAATCCACTCCTGAAATAAGGCAGCATTTTCATAGGAGGGGTTTTATAGGAGCATCTTTTGCGTAGTAACTGAGGCTTAAATTAAGTATTCAGAATAGTACTTCATATTCTCCCTGCATTAACTAGCTTTGCACCTAATAAAGCAAACAGCTCTACTGATTTCAGCAAACCTAGAGACTCTTAATGGCAGCTGGACTTTTCTCCCTTCTCTTTGTTCCTGTTTCTCTGTTAAATCAATGTTGAATTATATGTATCCCAATATCTAAAAATCCCACCAGGAATGCCAAGGGTACTTTACCTGTGCAATGATTCTTATAAATACTAGACATTTTCTATTTTAAAAGCATATTTTCTATTTTGCTTTCCTACAATACCTAAAGAATTTTTAGCACACTCAAGGGAGCTACAACAGAATACCCATTCTAATAACTTTTCCTCTCTGTGATACTCTTAAAAATCAGGATCTAAATAGACATAAGAAATAAGCTTTTGGTATATTCCCTTGCACTAAATTTACTGAACAGTTCCCACCTTTTAAAACCAGAATACTCTCTCTCTCTCCTTCCCTAACTTGGAAAGACTTATTTTTGTAGTCTTTTTCAGTCACTACTCCATAAAGTTTAAGATTCGCAAATCTGAGAGCTCAGACTGGGGAGTCACCTAGAGACCCTCACCTCTAAATCTGTATCAATCTATAGTTTATACTTAAGCAAGGGAAATCATTCCTACTTCATTCTCCATAGAAGGGAGTTGCAAAGGAGAGACTGCAAGAAACTGCACATCCTCACAGAGGGGAAAGGCTCTAAGTAGCACAAATGAGTTTTATGACACTAAAAGAACTCTGTTCTCAATTCCTCAGTTACTTTTTTTTCTTTATGTCATAATTGCAACTTTACAGTTCTCAAACTTTCCAAAAACTTCCTTTTGCAGAAAAGGAAGAACCACCCCTTAAACTAGCTGAGCCCTTCAAAAACTTGAATACCGATAGCATTTGTAGTACTTTGCATTGAGTCTTTGCAACCTTATGCTTAAATTTATTTCAATTTTAAAACTGGCAGATGACAGCATTGCTAGTATTTCATGAGCTTAGTCTTCATTATTATTGTACAACCTAGAGACCAATATTATAAAACCTTTTTTTCCTAATCCTGCATGGTAGATACAATCTACCATGTTCTTCTTTCATGTCTTTTTTCATGTGATACACAGTAGTTTTAGGTTTTGATTTATTATAGTAAATCTTAAGTTTCCATGAAGGAAAGAAAAAAAAGAAGAAATGCATAATTCATAAAATCTTTAAACCTTGCTGCTGAGGCTTACATGGTTCCAGAATGTTGAGGTGGTATCAAGAAGTGGTCTGGAAACTCTCATGGATTTGAAAGCTAATTAAACACCATGACATCCATGGTTCAAGCCATCCTTCCCTCAGGCGTAGATCATCAGACACAGGAAACTTATTCTGAAAAGCTTCACTATGTGTTTATCCTTTTATTTTTTTTTCTCTGGGTACTGATGCTGGACATCCCATTGGAAACAAAACATGAAGGCTAGAGACATTTTATCTCTGGCCTAACAGAGACATCATTAAATTAGAGATCACAATCTAGAATACGGTATTAAAATATATATAAATCTCTGCTGGGAAAGAAACACACACACTGTTGCATGGTTGCAGACATGCAACATACAGACTGACTCAAAGAGTCATTCCTTTTTTTCATTACTATCTTAGCTGGTCATGCAAGCAGCATATCTGCAAAAAAGAGCCCAACTTCATGTTGTTACTGTAATTCATTTATCTCCTCTGGGTGGCCTTTATTTTGAATTTATATGCACCACAATATTGGCCCAGTTTAAACTCCCTGAGTAATACTGCACAAGAGTTTCTGGCAAGATTAATAGGAAGTGGATTTTTGGAATACCCTTTAAGCACTTTCTTTGTAAATGGCCACAGGATGCTTAATGGAATAAGAAGCATTTCTCACAAGTCAGCTTTTCTATGTAGTTTTCACTACTTAAACTTGAATAGAGGTCTAAGATCCTTACATTCCAGAGGTTACATGAGGATTTTGCCTTGGAGTTCACTTTATGCATAGGGAAAAGCCTTCAAAAATAAACCCTAATCATAGAATGGTTTGGGCTGGGAGGGACTTTAAACAACATCCAGTTCCAACTTCCCTGACTTAGACAGGGACACCTTACACTAGATCAAGTTGTTGAGAGCCCCAGCCAAGCTGGATTTGAACCCTTCCTCAGGGATGGGGCATCCTACACTCACTCAGTCTGAAGCCAATCCCCCTTTTCTGGTCACGACATGGTCTTGTAAATATTCTCTCCATTAAGAGATCATATCAAAAACATTTAATTCCTAAAGTTCATTTTCAAGAGTTTCGTTTTTAAAAAAAATTAGAACACATAAAAATCAACTGGATCACTTGTAACTATCTCTAAACAGTATTTTACAAAGTTATTTTGCAATGAGGTTGAACTGTGAAGTTGCTAATTTGCAAGTATTTTAGGAAAATCCATACAATTAAAGCATCCCCATTGAAATGCTAGGTTTTCAAAATTTCAGCAAGGACATGCTTGCTCTGACATCACACCCACTTCCTAAATGATCAGGAAAATAAGAAACAGTATCTCATCTTAGCCCCTACATCTTTTTTTTCTTTCCACTCTCCTGAGATCACAAATTATTTTTCACTTCCATTTACTTACTAGTGTCTCATTTAATAGAGAAAAGGAAAAAAAAAAAAGTTTAAATCATGAATTTAATTTTCTTAATTTTCTTCCCCTATTAATTGTCCCAGAAATACTGTTAATCATTTTGGGATAGATATTTTTGGAGACAGGAAACACATTTCTGCTGGCAATCTCCTCACTGGAATCAAGAATGGATTGGAGCACCAGAAATTTCACTACAAAGTCACAAACCTCAACAAGTAAGAACTGCAGCTGTGTCCTTATAGTTATTAAAAAAAAAAAAAAGTGTAAATCTCACATTCAATATGCCTGGAAATCAATTTTAAAACATCCCTCCTTTTCAGACACATGGAAAACACTTTTACAGGCAAGAAAGAATGGATTGATTTTTAGGCAAAAATATAGAAATCTGAAAAGCAGCTATGTACTAGAGTGAATCACACAAGAGTTGAGAGTCTAGTCTCCTGTGGTTTACTATGATACAAACCTGATCTGGAATTCCGATGTAGACTTTGTCTTCCAGCAGCAGAGGACCATCTCTTGATGCTACCCAGTGATCAATTAGATATCTCACATGGCACAGCAAATTATCTACAGAGTGCATTTAACTAATGGCATACAAAACAAAAAATGTTTGGGTTTTTTTGCTTCCACAGCCTTCTGAAAGGTCTTTAAAAATGTAGTGCTGTCAGACTCATTGCTTTCAAAGGAAAATCAGCTAATTTTAGTTTATGTTACATTCAAGAATGCATTTTATGAACTAATGATGGCTTTTACCAAAAGAAAATAAGCAGGCTCCATAGCTTGACAGTAAACTTTCATTTGATCATTTTAGCAGAAAATTTCATGTAATGTGATATAATTGTCTCACATGAAATAGCAATGCCAGCTTCTGCTGTGTGGTCCAGGAAGATGAGAACTGGAATTCAGTTGCATAATGAGCTACTCTTACTAAAGAACTTTACAGCCTCCTGAGTTACAGGTCGATATTGTTGTAAATGTGCAAGGGAGACCAGTATTTACTTTAGCCTCTGACTGCTCACACAACAGGGATTTGTAACTCAGAAGAAAAACCCATTGGTGAAAACATTAGGGTGAGCTATAGCTTCCAGAGAAAAATAGGTGTCAAATACATTCATGATGTAACTCCAATTTGGATCATTCTGGAAGACCACAGGGTTCAATAAATTATAAGCTGCAAAAGTAATTCATCTTGGCTTGGAGCACCAGTCCCATTACTTCCTGCTAAAGAAAGATTCCTTAAGGCTAACAACATGCTCTTTCTTACCTACTTCCCTGTTTGCAGAATGTTTACCTACAGATAGATCATTTTTCACTGGCTTCCAATTTCAGAAATGCATTCAATGTGCAAAAAAACCTAAGATTGCATTTTGTCTTGCTTGCTTAGTCACCCAGCAATCAAATAAGGCATTGGCAAACAGTCTCCAAAAGAGCTATAGACTACAGCAAAATGTTTAAAACAGCCAGTCCTGGCAAGTTTGTAGGAATGTTTAAGAATGAGTTATCAGTTGTTTCAACTAATAAATTTTAAAAAAAGTCCATTTGTACAAAACTAAATTTAAACTTGTAGTTCATTACTTTCAAGCAAATACTAGATTTTCTGTGGTTAAGAAATACAGACCAGAAAGGCCAGGTCTTGGAAGACTTCCAAGGACTTCAACCTCAAACAAAGTCATTAACTCCCATAAAGTCAGTTTGATAAGCTGCCTAAGCAGATTCAGGAGTGTTTGAGAGCAGGTTGATCTGCCTTTACCACACACTCACAGCGTCTGCTTTCCACCTACAGCCACTCTCATCCTGCTACATGGCAACACAGGCCAATGAAAGGGCTGACCAGGCCAAGATTAAATTATGATTAAAAATATCTTTTTGCATCTTGGCCTGGTTCCAAAGCTCGCTTACTTAAGGAAAGCAGCATGGATGTGCAGCCACTGCGCAGGGGAAAGAGGAAAGCATTTCTTGGGCAAGGAGACCCCAGCTGACAATTGTGGAGTCTTTAACTCACAGAGGCAGCCCAATGATAGCAGCAGCTCAGTCATAGTGGCATGGGTTTGTGATTACACAACAGGACAAGGCTACAGGTAAATTATGGAAGCCATTAAACTCTGCATTCAGTGAGCAGCTGTGCCACAGACACTTCGAAGGATCAGGTAAATGATTTTTATCCCTTTATACAAATGTCCAGTTTCTGAGATGATGGCCATCACAGCAAAGCTAGTTTATAGACTTTCTCTGTCTCCTTATTTTACCAGGACAGCTGATGAGAAACTTCACAAAGTTATCCAAATGGTCCACATTAAAGGAATTACTCATTTTTCCTAAACAAATTGCTCACAAGGGTGAACAAAGTAGATAGCATTTAGCTTCTTGAGCAGTGTAAAGAGAACCACATCTGCTGACTCTTCAGTAAGGGACAGTATGCTAGTTCATGAACACTTGTACTAGAATATAATTTACAATGAAAATTATGTGCTCATAGGCTCCTTTCAACTCTAGCTCTAGAATTTAAAAAAAGATCCCAGGTTATATTGCATTTCTTGACCATGACATTTCTCCTAATTAGAAGGGTTTTTTCCAAATTACTGTAACCGAACTGAAGTCAAGCAGGTACAAAATGGTTATTTGCCTAATTAAAGGAAGCAATGCATTTGCTTCCCCTTTCCCCTCCTCCAAGTCTGTCAGTCCATTCTACATAAGTTTAATTTTCCAGTCATTCCTGAAGTACTACAAACCTTTCTACCCTGAGTGGTAGCAATTTGAATTCTAAAGCAATAACCTTCCCCTTTTTTATTACTGCCTTCTCTTGAGTTACATGTATTTGCTGCTTTTGTCTTCTTCAAGCTATAACAAGCCTAGCATTAAGAACAAACACTGCTTCATTGTATACATGTATAATTATGAAAGGCTTTAAGCAGTAGCATCTATCTCTGGAGAACGCAGAAATCAGACCAAGCTAATAAGGATCCTGCACCTCTTCCACAGGTGCTACTTTAACCAGCTTCCCCTACCACAACATTTTCAAGCTTTATCACCACAGATTTATTGCTGTATTGTGGAAAGTGCAGAGCTCTACCATATGCTCACCATTGTACAATCACTCATTTAAAAACTCAGCAAACGTGTTCAGAACTGCTTTCAGAACATTTTTTTTCTCTCAGCTTTCCTCCTGCATACTCTGAGGAAATGGATCTTTTCAACACCTAAAAATTAAAGTAACTTTGCCAAATCTCCCTGCTCCAAGATCCCCTCTGTGCAAGTGTGCCTGAAGTTAGTATAGCACTCAGCTCCCTCTGAGTGCTGCTCCAACACTCTCCAGCAAACCACTGGATGGAGACAGGAAAGGAGGTAGAACAGCGGAAAGATAAAACCCCTCTGTCTGTTTTCTGCAGTGATGGTAATTAAACTTCAATATTTTCCCTACAACTGAGGCAGGGGTAATAAAATATTTGCTTTATTGCTTGAAAACATAATAGTTCTGTATGAATTCACTCAATGTTCACTTGTCAACTCTTTCTTGAATCCCCAGACTTAAAGAATAAATATTCATCCTAAGTCAGATCTAGAAACAACAGTGAAAAATTAGACTTACAATGGAAATTGAAATACTTAAGCATGTTGAATTGCTTTTTTCTTCCTTTCCCTCAGCTAAACAACATTTAATTAAACCCTATTAAGAGTAGAACATTTAAGCAGTCTTCAGCAGCTGGTTATTCAGCCTCACTCTTCTGAACCTGGCAACAGGTAAGAGCTGTGAGGGTTACCTGAGGAACAAAATCATTTATGTGGAGATGGTAAAGGGACAAGTAAGTTCTTAAAACATCATCACAAACTCTTGTTCTGGTCTCTAAATATAACTGCTTTCATCTGTGCCTTATCACATTCACATGGAAATGAATAAAATTTATATTTAAGAACTACTACATGTAGGCACGTGTACACATTCACCCTCCAGCAGAACAATTTTGTATATCCTACCTTTGTTCTTTATTTCTTTTTCAAATTCCAAGGAGTTTATCACCAAAATCTTTATATTGGCTTCAAAACAGTATAGCTAAAACAGCTGAATAAAAATACCTCTTCCATATTAAAATGCAGTTTTAAGCATTTCAGAATCTTCAGATCTTCCACCTTTATTAGGCAGATCAGCATTATGCTTATTAAAGCTTCAGGATGTCTTTGAATTTTTTTTGCCTTTTTTTCCAAAATGACCAAAACATCTTTTATTGATATGCATTAATTTTCAACATATATTTCATATGGCTCATATGTATTGAGCCAAGTTTTTCAAGTTGATCAAACATCAACTAGAGATATCAGTTTTTCTGCCTTTTTAAGACTCAGGCAACCCACGGTGTTTCTAAGGCAATCATTCAGAATCTGAGAGCATAGGAAGCTGCAGACTCAGATTGGGTACTGTGGCTTCCTCCAGCCCTTCTTTTTAAATTTAGATTGTTGGAAAGACCTAAAGAAAACGATGACATTGTAAGAGATACTGCAATGGCTTGAGAGCTTGGAGTTTCTTGAGGAAAAGCAGAGGGGGGACAGACATGCTATGTCAGGCTTGGAGCTTTATGTTTTAGTTTCTTGGTTTTTGTGGGTTTTTTTTTTTTTTTTTTTTTTTTTTTTTTTTTTTTTTTTTGAGTCCTGTGTCCCCCTGGCAGATGCTCTCAAGAATCCCCACTTTATATTACAGGTCAACACAGGCAAAGAGGAAACGCTTCTGTCCTTTTCTGGGGACTCATAAGCAACACAATGTTTTTGAAGACTCATGATGCACCGGCCTTTAGTCTCCATGCAAATAAATAATGTATTGCTATGCATATAGAGGAAGGCAACTATTCCATTCAGGATGTATCCTTTTACAGCCTCAGTTAATGGCTTTTTGGATCATCATTAGAACTGCACAAGAACAGCATTTTGGAAGGATGAAAGCCATTCAGGAATGAGTCAAATCTCTTGCACCATTTCTTAACAAATTACAAGTCTTGCTGCAAAGAACTATTATGCACCTCCAATTTCAATGACAGACATAAGGCCTAATGGAAAAAAAGAAAAATATAAAAAGGCGCTGATTATGGCATTTACTCAGCTTCCCTCAGCACAAGGAAGGAGCAGAGAATAAGCAATCTAAGACATCCAAGTGTCTTTTAGGCTGCTACACATCACATTCATGGACAGGAATCAGAAGTAAGGCCACATTTGACTACAGAGTATTATAGTATAATTACACAGTTTGTTATTCTTGAATAAGTCTTCCAGATATCTGCTATGTTCCTTAAAATTTGATGGAGCTTCCTTTCCACCTACTTCCCTACATTACTCCTTTAAGTCTAGAAATAGACATTTTGTTTTTACAGTTGATTGGATTACTACAAATTATTAACAAGAGGGTTTCAACACCATCATGTCCGATAACATGGCAGAAAACATGGGCCTAGAAAGGACATCCTGGGTAACCAATTTCACCCCCTCATATTAGAAGTAGTCCACTTAGTTTCCTTACTATAGGGAGGGCAAAATTTTACACACAGGAGTTCATCATGACACTCCAATGGCCTTAGCAGTTTAAAAGGACAGAAAAAAGAACACCAATGCAAAATCCTCCACTCCACCCTCTCAGTTTGTCCATGCCTTTCATTATTTGGTCTATGCATTTTGATTACAGAAAGGCTTTAAAGTGAGTACACTACTAGATGTCTCATCTCGGCACTCACTTGCAAAATACAAAGTAAAGATACATGTTCAGCCCTCAAAACCCTGTCTTCTTTTATGAGTCAAAAGAAAATTTACTTCTCAGAGTTAAAAAGATGTTTTCAAAAAAGTTCTTTTACCATAAGTACTCTGACTTCCATAGAAGTTAATATTTCAGAGGCTGTTGCAATAAGTCACCAACAGCATGTTTTCAGTTTTCTTTAAAACAGGTTCTTTTAAAAAGCCACTACCCCACAACAAGGGTAGAGATCAATCTGGATGCCCAGCGCTTTTATCTGTAATTGGATACATACCCTATCCAGTTAAACCCATGTAACCTCGATACACTGTAGAGACTGTCCTACTCTTTCTTCAATCAAAAATAATGCCTGAAAGTACGTAAGGTTAAGTTTTCCCAAGCCTCAAGTTCATATAAATATACTTTTACTGATGAGGTGGGGTTTTTTTGAAATCAGCCAACTGGTTTCATATTGAAAATACAGGTTTATTCTTTTAAAGGTTAAAAAATGTTCAGATAAACACCACAAAATTCTGTTTCAAAAGCTGTAAGACAACAGGAATTATCAGCAGGAAATCTTGTCTATTTATTAATACAACAAACTCAGAGCTTTTTTGCACATTTGGAGCTGCTATGCAGCAAGCATTTTGAAGGGTTTAAGTGCAGAGACACCAGGTAATGTTTTCATGATTAACAACTTTGTGTTAGTTTTAATGCAATATTATTCTTGCAGAGTTTCTATGTATTGCCTTCAAGAAGTTAGTAAATTAAGCACATACTATAAGTAATAAATACATTTTTGATCTTGGTTGAATCAGCAGAATTTTTTTTTAAAAAAAATTAAAGATATTCTCCTCTCAAAATCATGTCTTATACTTGAAGTTTATGTTTTTTAAAATTTTGTAAATAAGCTATTAAATACCAGACGCAATCTAAGACCTCTGTATTAATGAATAAAGCAGAAAGTAAGAGAACTGCCAAGATATAAACTGATAGCATAGCAACAGAATAACATATATTCTGAACAGTTATTACGAAGTTAGCAGCAAACCTACACATTATACTTGCAAAACTTTTGTGCACGTGGTATTTTAAGACCATGTTTTTAAGGTACTTCCTATCTATGATAATACAAAGCAATTACACTGTTTTACATATTACAAAGGTAATGTCTATATGAATACAGATGCACTCACTCTGCATAGAGAAATGATCCTTATAGAAGAGAAAGCTGCAAAATGGGCAAGGCACAAAGGAGCTTCAAGTAAGGAAGGTACCTTCATTGACAGAGATAGAATCCTTTGGGAACAATGACAGGGGTGAGGCAAAACCACGTCCAGCAAAGGGAAATACAGACACAAACCACCATCCCAGTCATTGCCACGCACCAAAACGCTGTGTTATATGATGGTGACAAATTAAGGGTAGTAAACTTGGCCAACTTCATGTCACTTACACAACAAACCAGCTACACAGGCAAGAGCATTTGGAAGTGGGAATCAGCTCCATGCCAGCAATAACCAGCCAATATCTCTATCAGGAGTTGGTATCCTTTTATTGCCAAAGGATGTTCTACTGGCATTCACAGAGCACCCTGCTAATGAACTGTGGAGAGCAAGCTAAATCTGCAGAGCACGTATTCTCTGCTCCCTTTCTGATCAGGCTCAGTAAAGCCTTGCTCTCCAAGAGGGACCTAGAAACCTGGGTGCGGAAGCAGAAGAGCAGTGCAAAGCCAGAGGTTGTAAATGACTATACTATGATGTCTACTCCGATTACTATGAAAATATCGTACATTTACTTTAATTCAATTACTTATTATTCATTCAAGAGTTTCTCTCAATAATACTGAGATTTAAATAGCATGGATTTAACTGCACAAACAAAGGTGAGAGATTTTAGTTGATTACCATACCACAGACATCACTTTCAAGAGAAAACTTGTAAGGCAAGATTCCTCAAAAAAAACCTCAAGTATTTTAAAGCCTAGCACAAGGACAGAAAACCAACACAAAACCAACCAAACAAACAAACAAAAAAAAAACCAAACCAAAAAAAGCCCCAACAAAACAGCTGACAGGACACTTAGTAACTGCTGGAAAATTAATTTGGGTCACTCTACAGTATGGTTGCCATGGCAACTGCATGCCAAATCTAGTAGGCATGCTCTTCATCAATGTTAATATAACATCAGCCATTCTTCACGAATTTCTAATCAATGTAAAATAAAGCACATTTCAAAACTAGATACATATTAAAATAAAACTTGTATTACCATACAGTTCCTCTCTGTCAAGGAAGAAAGAAATGTCATCACCTCTTTCTTGTGCATACAGTAATCTGTCACATCATCTTAATTTCTTGAGAAAATTTCCACACCTAAATGTCACAGAAAAAAAAGCACATCTAACTAGAAGTAGCAGGGGAAGGGTCAGCCTGAAGAAAGTTGTTTGGTTTTTTTTCTGAATGCATGAATTTAATACCTGTGGTTTTTTTACAGTAAAGCTCTGGGCTAAAATCTAAATTCAGTAACATCAGCTTAAACTAAAACAAGTCTACTGGCTTTACACAAGTAAGACACAACTTTATCTGACCTCTTTTTCAAGTATTTTACAATCTGATCTCAAAAAGACACACTTTTGATCAGATATGGTAGGAATCTAATGCCTAGAGCAAAGAGCAGCTTTTACACATACACACCAAACCTCTTAACTTCCTTTTTTATCCTCATTATTTATTTTTAAGGTGAAATTTTGCTGCTTTAGAGTCTGTTCTAACTCTTAGAACTTAAATGTGGTTAAGAATTTTAAGACTAGACCTTTCTGTCAACTACAATTACATCACAGAACCAAAAATGCTTGAGCTATTAAAAAAAATCGAAATTGTAGTTTTACTCCTAGACAATATAAGACTGATTTAGTTTTAGATCTAACTCCAAAGATAGTAGAAAGTAGTACATTCGCTTATATAAATATATAAAAATAAATAAATCCTTGATGCTACACAAATCACCACAAATCTCCAAAACCAGAAGATAACCCGCTACCCACAAAAAAAGAAATCTATTTCCTCATTCCCACTATAACTATATCATACAGGTATTCAGACCAACATCAGACCCTTCCACTGGCATTTTACTTTTCACGGTATGGCTACACACCACAGCAGGCTGGTTAAAACAGACTTTTGCAAAAGACTACCATCTTTGAAGCCTTTTCAAGCATAAACTGAGACACCAGAACACTGGTGGGTTAGTGTGAAAGATTGCACTGATGATGGGGCTGGTTCAGTATTCATGCTACTTCAAAATACCACTACACTGAAGGCAACTGTGTCACTTGATGTTGCACACAGCCTGAATGTGATTTTGGGGTCTGTTAGCTTCCTTCAAGACAAGTTTGTAGAGTACACAGTTGATTGAATTAAAAATAGATGATTTTTAAAACGGATCTCCACCATCTCTTGACTGCCTCAAACAAAACCCCTGGTTTTGAACAGTAAAGTCACCAAATGGCTGAAGCTGATATTGATACTTAAAACCTGTATTCAAAGATTTGCATTTGACAGAGCTGCCCCAAATTACAAAGCTGAAATAGGACAAAACTCTACTAGTCTTTGTTGTGAGACCAGGTATTAATATGCCCCCACATTACAAAACTGGTTGAAGAATTTGAATCTGGATTAAAAAGAGACCCAGTGGCCATTCCAAGTATGCTATTAAGACACAGCTAAATTAAGTGCTCAGTTTTTTCTTTATTTTACAGGAGCTTGTAAAACAATTGAAAAGTCTATAGTTCCTCCTAATTCTTGAGAGCAAGAGAGCAACTAGAAGATTTTTCATTTCCTCCTTTTTGAACACAGATTGCAAAACAATGTTTCAAGTTCTCATCTTTTTCAAGTAATTTGGTTTTGTAATAAAAAGAATATCATCAACAGACTTGCAGAACTTGTCCTAGTATTAGAACAGTGCATTTCAGTGCTTGCTTTTCAAAATATGGTTGTCAGAGTTGTGTTTGGTTTGCTGTATTTTATTCTTAATTAAACACTAAGAGGTGAGAAGATTTTAAAGTTGTATTGCAGATCTCCCATCTTCTAACAATAGATACACACCATAGAGGATTATAAATAAATAAATAAATAAAGACTTGGATAATAAATATCAAACATCTATTAGCTGTCCACAATATTTTTGCATTTAAAACTGGTTTAATTTTTTGTGTATTTTCCCTGTTAAAATACTTATTGTGTCAGTACCCACTTGATAAAGAAAGAACAGACTGCAGAGCAAACAACTGAGAGCCTGATAGAGTCAGGATGTTATCCTAAATCCCAATTTCAAACTTAGATTGTCACCCTCTTAAGAAGAAGCATCCTAGTGAAATAAATGTGGATTTTTGAAAAAAAATACCCAGTTGAAGACAAAAACCTATGGTTCAAAACTGAAGAGGTAAACCAAATTATATAAGCAATTTCTAGTGAAACAGATGCCAAGTGGTCATGGCTGATATACTGCACTTAGGGTTTGAATTATTTGGATAAAAGTGATAAAAAGTGATATTTTCCTCAATGAGATTATTGTCCAACAGCTTTCAACGCTGTTTAATTATTTCATAATCACGATAGTTTGGCTTTTTTTTAGGTTAAGAAAATAATGTTTTGAGCTCAGAGAAGTTGAGAACAAATAGTTTCAATTCAATAAATTCTTTATCAGCATGAGAATTTTCTAAATGTACAAAAAGATGATATTCCCTGGACCTGTCACTATGAGCCCTTGCAAGAAAAATCACCAAATCAACTCTGGATTCTCTAATAATTCTCTACTAGTTTCTTATCCATTCCTTGTTTCATGGCTAGAGATATATATCCAAGTACTTTAAGTTATGTGTTTGCCACATATGGAGCTACAAACAGCCAGCTAGCTAATTCAGATTCATGGTTTATCTGGCAAGAATAATGATCTGAAAAACAAAAAAAGGCCCTTTTCTTTCCACAGAACAGTTTTTAGTATTCAGATTTAAAATTCAATTTAGCTAACACAGCTGACTGAAAATCATTCACAGGCAGTATTGCTGTCCCATCCCCTAAATAACCAAAATCCTATGCTCTTCTTTGGAGGTGCTTTCCAAATCCTCTTTGTTGAAGCTTTTACATTTCCACACTGAAGCACTGAGGAGCTGAAATTAAATTCAAGTCCTCCATGGCAACAGTATAATTTGAGACTATGTCTGTCATATTTTATGTGAACCTTCTTACAATTAAGCAATTTATATAAGAGACCCAGGAAGGATGTTGCACTCTAAGTTAACAGGCACCTTCAGACAAGGAAGGAAAAGAAAAATCCCCACGTCTTGAAATCCTATCAAGTTTTAGTCTTGGCACTAGTGAATACTTCAGCATCTGAGGTGAGTCAGATTAGGACCAGAAGCACAACATAAGGCAGAGAAGGAACATGCACATTAGAAATTCAAGCTCTCAGAGACTTCTGCCATATGCAGGGTTTGAGGCAGTTGAGCAGAATTTGATGGTCTAAATTTGAGTTGCAGGCAAAGATATTAAAATTCCTTAAAAAATATCTTTTAGGTTTCAATGAAATGAGGAGTTTTTCTGTAGTGCAGAGACCCAAAGAGAGTGAATGACAGTATTTCAGAGGGCTGTTGTGAAAATAAGCATAGTACACCTTATATAGTGCTCCCTAATTTGGTCAGAAGGGACATTCAGGATGAATAAGCTGCCTTGAAAAATAACTGCAACAATCGAGAGGTTTCAACTGGAAGCAGCATGTATTTTTGAGCAAATCACTTTTACTGGTTCAGAAGACAAAACTTTAGAAGGAAGAAATAAAATCCAAACCTAACTGACATCTGGCACTATGTTCAATATCTCAGGACAAGCTTAGCATATGCAATGTATCCAGTAACTAAGTTACAGATTCTTTCTGATGAAAGTGAATAAATCAAACAGCAAAGTTCCACCCCAAATCTAGTGCAAGACTTGTAGCTCAACTGGCATTGATTTCATTTCAGCAGTGGAAAAGGTGATGTGCAAACCCTAAGAAATAGCAAGATGTTTCATGTTCCATCCAATTTGCTTAATACAGTGCTTTAAGTTCTACGTGAAATAAGAAAAACTTTATTGTGCTCAGCCCAACATCTTTTCATATTATCTTACATTTTGGGGGGAACAGGAGATGGTTAATAATTTAATCACAAAGGACAATTAAGTTCTTAAATGGGGAGCTGAGTGAGTGTCTTATAGGGCCTTACGTACCTGATACCAGGGCAACTGTCAGTAGCTCATCCTATATCCCTTTGTTTCCAGCTGGAACTTCCATAGCCAATGCCACCTCTACAGTCACTTGCTAAAAACAACAACATTTGATGTTCTTCACCAGCAGTGGTCCCCAAAACCTCAGGATCCTGCACTGTATCACTTACTTATTCAGACAACTAGCTTGAAAACTGTAAGAATGAATGCATTCATTGTATTTACATAATTAGTGACCTTATTTACTTATTTACTTAGCCCTTCAGACATTAAATCCTTATCTTTACTCTTCTTCCCCAATTCATTGCATAAACTACTTAACATAATTATAGTTTAGCATAGTTGTAAAATTCTAGCTCCACTGTAGTTCAAGGCCTGCTGGCACATAGATTATGGGTTTCTATTCCAGAGGAAAAAACCTGATGATAAAAAGCTAACCTGGACTGACACCTGCCAAGAGAGATACCTGACTTTGAATCAGAGTTCAGATAAACAGCCATTCATTTTAAAACAAAACCTTAACTCCATATGAATAGGGGAAGCACATTTCCTCCCTAATCTTTTTAATTACAATACTACTAATAATATAAATAAATCCATATCAAATATGCTAAATTCTATATGAAAACAACCATAAAAGGTACCATTACAAATAAAAGCCACCAATAGTAATAAAATATTTTAAAAATCCCTGACTTTCAGGCTCCTATTAATTAATGCCAGTTAATGGCATATTATTAATTTATATCTATTCAAGAGATACAGAAAAAAGAATGTTATAGATACTTTGTGATCAGCAAACCCAACACAAACTTGCCTCAGTTTCACATTGGGATACTCTCTTGAATTTTTACAGCTACAAGTAACTGAAGAAATAAAGAGAGCACATTTGTTCAGCATTTGACAAGTGATTAAATATATGTATGCAGCAAGTATTTAAAAACCAAAGGACACTACACTGGCTCACAATACCAGTCACAACTAAAAAACTTGGACACAATTTAGAGGGTCATGCAAAGATATCTGGGCCAAAAAGCTTCAAAACAAATAAATGCAACAATAAATTTAAAGTGAGTTTATCAAGGACATATAACGAACTGAATATAATATTTGTTAACAGGAGAATTCTGATCAATATAAGTGATGTCAAGGATGTATAACAATTTTTGCAGCTGTGTCCTTCATATTAAAGCATGCTATTACCAAAGATCATTAAAACACTTAAGATTAAAATCTTACTAGTTTTTGCATTATTTACAAACCTAAGTAAGACAGAGCAGCTGCACAGATTACCTGAAGAGCTCATTAATAAGCAGGAAATAAAAGAAAGAGAGGATTTTTTTAAAGGTCATATTACTGAAAGGACTACAGGTAAATTTTCATGGCAGACAAAAAGAAAATCAGTCTCAAATGATAATAAACCAGGATATTTCAAGCAGTTAAAACTACACACATTTGTAACACACCTGCTCTGCACAACTACTGTGTGTAGTAGTCTCAGTTAGCAGAGTTAAAGAAAACATTCATAGACTTCAAATGCAGGAAGAAAAGTGTTTAACTTTAGAAACAACAATGGCATTTCCAGGAAACACTCTGAAACCAATAACTCTTCTTCCCCACACCTGAATCCTATTTTCCTAATGAAACATAGGTCTGCTCACATTACAAGATTTACTGGGTAGTGCCTGTGACACAAAAACCCATCACGCAGTGTGGAAATGGCAGACCCAGCTACCCTGAAGATTGTATTTCTGATTGGAGGATGCTTTTCAGGTACCTCTTCCAGCAATCCCTGTACACAGGTCCCCAGGAACCACAAAGCACATTCCTCTGAATTAAACTCAAAACTCTGCTCCAAGGCTGCCTCTTACACGTCACAGGAGCAAATAGGCATCCAGTCCACTGGGTTACTCTGAAGTTTGTTACAGATTTTAGGAGGTTAGAACACTGAACCTGTATATTCCACATGCAAAGCCATCAGGTCTGACTGCTCTGCTCTCCACCTACTTATCCACGTTGCCTGGGAATGGTGGCATGGCCCAATTAATAAGGGGTCTGGACCCAACCAGCTTCTGCAGAGTGATAGGATGCTATTTATTCCTGCACATATCTGATTTAGAGAAATGGCCACAATCATGCATTTTTATCCTTACCAGTGAAAATTGTTTTATTTCTGCTTCACTCACTAAGAACACGAAAGTTGGATGGATATTATTTGCTCACTGGATTACAAAATAATCAAGGGATATGATTGTTATGTTTGGTACCGTAAATCCTAAACATACAAATTATCAGAACTTTGAGATGATCTTTGTGTTTACAATATGCTATGAATAATGCAACTTTATAGTAATAGCACCAAATTGAATAGTGCCAGAACCAGCAGATATAGCACTCCAGCTACAAAAATGCACAAGCATTAAAAGGAAAAAGAGAAAATTATTTGAAGGAAAATTTGAAAGAGTACTTCAGCAACCATTGACTTTTCACATTTAAATACATTACTTTTGCTGTAATATATTTTCTGTAAAATAACTTTGTGCTGATATAACAAACTCCTATTTAATCTGCAAGATAAATATGCTAGTTTAATAAATTTATGAAACATAAATAAGAAAGTGTACTGTAAATACATATTTATAAACACACAGGAGGCAGTTTATGCCACTGCAAATTGCATTTATCTGCTGACTCAAATGTTTTGCTTGCTGAGTAGAACATAAGTGTTGCAAAGGTTGCACTATCAGTGTAACACTGCAACTTGAGCTAAGAAAGCCTTTTCCAATCAAAGAACCCACAAATGCCATTTGCACTTGATGCTGAGAACAGAACAGATCAGTAATATGTGAGTAACTCTGAATAAGACAGGAGATGAAGCAAAACAAAAATCTGCGTATATCATATTAACAGAATTTGATTCCTTGGGTGTTTACAAAAGGTAACAATCTGTACAGAAGCGAAAACCTTTTCCCCAGAAATTCAGCTAGTGACTACCAAGGATTAAGAGCTGCTCTATTTGCTTCAAATCACCAGTGTGCAAGAATGGGCTGCTGAAAAATGGCTTGATTTGCCTGACAAGACAATCGTGTTTTTAAATTTCTGTATTTGCTCCCTCAGAAATTTGTGTTTGATTTCATTCAGAAAACAAGTGTATTAAATGTAATCCAACAGCACAATGCATTTATGAATCTAAAGTCTAATTCTATATTCTTCAGACAAAAACCCATATCCCATTTATTTTTCTGCTTAAACTGGGGGACCAAGAGCTGTTTTTACAGCCCCTATCGGTTAAAAACTTCCAAATCACTGACCTCAGATTTGACTTTCTTTCCACATGCTGACTCAAACTTTCATACAAAATACAGGACTGCAATTAAAATCCTCTTATTCACAAGCTATTAAAATTCAACACAAAATATTCACAGTCAATTCTGGAACTACTTGGACTACATAAATCTCACTAAGTCTGAGAACTTTTGCCAGGGATTTCTGTCATAATTCAGTCGAGCTGTAATGCAACAGTGATTGAATAACTTATGATTTTAAACATCACCTTTAAGTCTAGCTGCTCATAAAATGTTTCAGAGCCCCCACATCCTTCAGTTTTCAAACAATACCTTTTGGTTTCTATCTTCAGGGCTTTTACCCTAACTTTTCATTCCTTACCATTCTTCTTTATATAATATCCTGATAAATATTATCAGCAGATGCTCCCAAATTTCACTGAAAAGGTTTATTAACTAGCATCTACCACTGGTCTGATTTTGATATTACATAAGGTTATAAAGTCACATTCAAAATGGGAAAGTGATCAAACAACCTAATACTGTTCACAATTTTTCCCCAATACAAACACTGCAAGTTCCCACACATTGTGCTGTACCTTGAGGAGAGAAACGGGCAGTACAAAGACATCTACTCCAATTGTTGACAATACGCACATACTACAATATACAGACAACGATTTTATGACTGTTGTGGGAACAAGAGGACCCAGGTAGAGAAAGTGACAAATGAAACTGGTTACTATGGAAGATTTGCCCAAAATGTTTACCTTACAACCCACAAAAACTGTATTTAACTTAGAAGGCAATTTTAAAGGTTTATTTGGGGGGGGGGGGGGGGGGGGGTGTTGTGGTTTTTTTGTTTGGTTTTTTTCCAAAATAACATAGATCTCCAAAATAGTTTCCACTACTAAAAGTTCAAAGCTTCCAACAGGCACACTTTAGGTTGTGTCAAAAAAGAAAATGCAGATAGTTCAAATAATTACATAAATTACAACCTAATAACACGAAAAACAAATTCTCTAGGAGGGAGCAGAAGTAATGTTGCAGTTTTCAGGTTTTAATGCCTGAATATCTTAACCCTCTAATAGATTAAGTTGCAATGATCTTGAGTAAAGCAGCATTTAGACATTTTTAAAACCAAAACCAGATTCATTTGCATGCTGAATCAAGCCTTTATAAATTCAGACCTGTCCAAGATTCCCCAAAATGAGCACATTATGAGAACCCAGTCCTGCTACACTTCTTGCTCCTGACACACTTTTTATTGCAGATGAAACAGACACCAAGTTTTGTTCTCAAGGAGAATAGAAATTTGAACACATCAACTCAGAGATTCACTATGAGAGATGATTTTGGTTTTGTAGAACTGGAATAAAGAACAAAAACTTAAGCTTCCTTTCTGTCAAAACACATTAATATTAAGACAGAGCTCCAAAAGACTTGGAAAATTGACGCTTTGTAAAAGCAGCTATCATGTTTCACACAAGGATAGATTAAAATAAGAACAGTAGGACTATGCCAACCATATTTATCCCCACAGTGCTTGTTTCAAAGCCACCCAATAGAAATTAAAAACCAGATTTCACTCTCTCATTCACATTCCACAGAGGCAGGTGCATCCAAACCCAGAAATCACCACCTCTCTTTAAATCCATCTTTGGCTACTTAAAATTGCTCACCTTGATTAAATGGCATCAGCCTCAGCAGCCACAGTTAGCAAAGCCAATGCCAAATCAAAGACAGTTAATTGTATACAGTATTTTCTTTGAACTGTATCTTTTCAGGGTTTGCATTTGCACCCACACCTAGGGCATAGCCACATCACTGCCTCATGGAGGTTTCTTTGCATCCTCTGTGCACTGAGACCCCCTCACACTTGAGGGGGCCAAATAAAGGAAGAGCATCAGCCTACACAAACTTTGCCCAAACTTATTTTAGCAACAAGTGAGGACTTTAAGTTACCAACCCAAAGCCAGGGTATGAGCGAAATGGCCTCACCCTGCACCTCAAAGACTGCAGCCCATCTCAGGAGAAGAAGAAAGGGGGTAAGGGTGCACTCACAAATAAAACCAATGTGCTGCACGCATTTTACTTTCCATGTGTTTTGTATGCTGCTCCTTGACACTGCCAGGCTCAAAACTGGAATTAGCTAATGGAAACATAACAAATTAATTCAATATTCTTCTTTTCAAGATTACTTTTGGACAAGCAGGCAATTACATAAGGAGCTGGAATTCAGAATAGTTTGATATTACATCTGTGTTAACAGTTCAGAGATTTGATGAGGCATCCATTAAGGGCACGCTATTTATCAGATAAATAAATTACTGCATCCCAGGCTTGTGAACCAAAAAGAAATCAAAAGTAACGTGCACATTTGTGGGGGTTGCAGTCACATTTGTAAAGGAAAAAGATACAAATGGTAAAAAAATGATAAATGCTCTCAAGATCCGGTACGTATGCAGTTTTTTATCAGAGGTATTCCTGTCTGACTTAAAAGGAAAGAAAAAAGAAAAACCCCTAAAATATAATATCCATACACTAACATATTTTACTTGAGCTCAATAAAGTGACAACAGTTGAGCCCTGAAAACAGTTCAAGACCTGAATTTAAAAAGCACTATTTAAAAGACAGAGATATTCTGACAAAAAATCAGAATAATATTTTATGTTAATGTGCTAAGACTTTTTCCACAATGGGACATTAAAGCATTCCTGTCTCAAAATGGAAACCCAATATTAATTTCAACTACAGGAAACACTAAAAAGAGCTATAACATTTTTAAATTATCTTAATATTTAAATTAGATGTAAGAAATTTATTGTAAAGTTCATTGTAGGGAAAATTAACTGAGGGTTCAATGTTCTATGTTGATAAAAAGACTTCAGCAAGGTAGGTTAGGTTAGATTAGTTACATACTTAGACATTTCCAACAGAGAGAAATTCAGCAGATGACTGAAATACTGCACTTTGGATGCCATTTCCCTGTATGACTATAACAAGACATAATGCTAATAGAGCCAGCGGACCAGATAGGACAAGATTTGCCTATTTTCCTACTGCAGGAAAATTACAGTACCATTGACGCACTATCGTCACAAGAGAGAGGCAGACACCACGGCTGAGTCGAGGTGAGAAAAGAGGGAGTTTAATTTTCACTTTCAGTTTATATAGATTTCTAGAAATGAGACCACATTGGAAGACTGAGGTTCAACCTCTCCAATTCCACTGGTCTGAGAAAGTGTCCATCAATTGTCCCTCCTAAAGAGAAGAATGTAAACAATATAGACAATTACAAAAACATTGCCTTGTTTACATGAAAATCCATGAGAAACTCTGACTCCAAACCAGAAGGCTGAAAAACAGGGCAACATACCACCTCTACCTAATCACTCCACAGAACGGTACAATAATTAAGATTTTTATCACTGAAATTACTCCTTTCGTCTCCCTTAATTCAACCCCATGATGTATGTAAATAATATTGTCTTCTTTCACACATGAGAAAACAAGGCATGGGGGAAAAGGTTCTTCTAAAACCAAACATAGCAAGGAAGTGCAACACAAATATTTTGAGGAAGTGGAGTCCAGATCTCGATTGTACAAGCGCAACTTTGTATATTATTGCAGATTAGCACCCCAGCATACTGACAGTGTTCTAACACTGTAAGCATAAGACGAACACACAACACCTCCCCATCACAAAAACTTTTGCATATGGAAAACAAATTAAAGTATGAAAATATTTTCTCAAGAGGAGAGGCTTTATAATTGTGGCTGCCATGCACAGCACAGAGCGTAACATCTTGCAGCATGTAAGGGTATTTGTTGCACAGCAATTTCAGCTCTGTTGCCAGCTTGATTATCACCATACCATGCTGGCAAGTGCAGCTTTTTCTGTATGAGAATATCTCAGAGCAGATTTCATTGTTGCTAGGGAGCTGAACAGCTCAAGGGCCCTGAAGGAAGAACAAATGCTGCAAATTGGTGGTACCCAATCAACAGTCAATCTGTTTAAGGTTCATTACTTCTCATTACCTTTTAACCATTATTTACTTTCTATTAGTTGAGACAGGATGATTGTAAAAAAGATGGCTGAAAAGGGCCAACTCAACAGACACTTTTTCAAGCCAATCCTAATTATTTTTGGTATAATTACACCATCCATCAAAAGATAAATACATTCTCCAGTCCAAACTGGCTTTCTGTCCAACTTTGCACCAGCTACTTGTGAGCATATTTGGAATGTGATGATGGGAAGGAAAGACATACACTCTTTCATACACAGCTATCAGTATTATTTCACTGTTCAGGACGTTCAAACTATAAAGCCAAGGACTGCAAAACTGAGTCTTTTATAGGATATTCCTAATGAAAACTCAGGGCAGGAATTTTAGTGTGACATTTTGATAATGGCTTAAATTATTGAGAGAAGGACTTTTGCACACCTGTACCGCCTGAAAGAGATTAACAGAGTGGTTTGTGTAGGATGAAGGTTTCATGATTCTGATTTCCAGTGGTGAGCTCTGCCATATTAAATAAAACTGTATAAGGTTACAAATGGTTGTCTGAACTTCATGCCAAAATTCACAACTCCTAGGTGTCTTTGCAACCCGTGTAATTCATTCATGCACTTATTTTGGTTTGGTTGGAATGACTGTACCATTGTAGCAGCCTACCATATGTGGTGTTACAACCACTCTGGTACTGCAAGGTGGATTTCAGAGTCAGCCAAGTTTGCTGCCCTCACAGAGAGGGCAGAATGGGATTGGGGGGAAGGATGGGGGATCACTTGTGTTCCCATTATACACTCTTAAGAAGACCAGCTGGAGGACACAATTCCGAACACTGACCTCTCACATTCAACCTCACTGTGGTAAACATCAGCCATCATTAATCAGTCAAGTTCCAGGGAAGAGAGAGACTTCTTCCCAAAAACACCTCTTAATCTTTGCATGGAAGGAAAAAACAAAACAACCCAGGATTAAAACCCAGGCTGCCCATGTGTCTTATTTACAGGCAACTTTTGTGTCTTTTCTTCATTTGTTTGTGCAACAGAACCTTCTTAAATGGCTGATGAAACTCATTTGTCCTGACACCGATGGGATCTGGGATATGAGGTGCCCCGTCCATTGACAGATCAAATTGTAAGTTCTCACTTCATTCTGAATTTCTCAAACCCCTAATACCTTTCAAATTGAAGTTTAGTCTCAACTTCTATTTTCTATGAGAATTTTTAGATGCTTGGAATTAATACACAATATATGAGTGGCATTTTGTGTCCCTCTGATTCAAATGTACTTTATGAAAGAATTAGCTATTAATGCCTCATTATCTGCTTCTATATCTTACCTTCTTATAACACTTCCATTGCTGAAATATTATGAATATTTTAATGCCTAATTGTATGTGCATTTTCATTTATTGGTATCACTTTCTGAAGGTGTTACTGGAATTGTTGCTTTTCATCCCGTGGTATTCTCAGCACAAGTAACTTTTCACGGAAAACCTCTTTGCAGTGCATTAAATTCTTTAACAAAAATGAAGCCATTTTCAGATACATGACTTCAAGCTATTTCTTTTTAACCTTTGTTCCTCTCTTCAGAAATCATCTCCTGCAAAAATTCCCACTTAAAAATCTTAACCTGTTTTTCACCAGTGTAGTGATTGCATTAAAAAATGCAATCTACCTCCCTTTTAGTAAACCTGGTTATTGCCCCAAGGAATTAGAGGTTTTACTGCAAAGCACATGCACACACATTCACATAAACACAGAAGACAGCTTCAGACCAATGAAGTGTTGCCCTGTGGGTTTACACACCTTGTAAGATTTGAGCAGGGAACGCCAAGCACAAATTCAGAATGCCATTAATCCATTTGCTGCTCCACTAGTGTGACCTTAATAAGTTTGCTGTTGTTTGAACTCACAGCTGCTGGTTGATAATATAAATGACATAGAAGAGCCAAGAGAGTGTGAATTGACCTGACTACAGTGAAACTACACAGATTTTGCATAGCATTTAGCAAATTCTTTTCAACATTAAAAATATTTTAGACATAAGCAGATTTAGGAATTGCTCTGCAGAGAGCCATCTCCTTTATTTATGACAAAGAGTCTGCAGATTCCAGCTCTTTCATTCCCTCTGTCAATGCAACACATGAGTTATCTGCTGTCACTGTGAGTGCTCACCAATTAATCTTCAGCTGCAGCCCTCTTCTAGAACCAGTCACTACTGTGATTTTGTTTCCCTCAGATGGCTTTCCTGTTATTATGCTCTCACATTTGGATTTGTATCTTAATTACATGTTAATATTTCTCTACAAGGAAGGGGGTGAATCAATCTCATGAATTAATAGTGAACAGAATGATAATCCAGGAAGGATAATGCATTGATAGAAGTGCTCTCATGGGATGTATTCTACAAGACTGAAAACAACAGCTCACAAAGAAATGCATTGATTAGAAGTGATTGAAGGGGCATGAAAGTTGAGGATGGGCAGAACAGACCAAAGACAATAAAGTTTACTTAAAATGAAAGAAGAAACATTAATTTATATAAATATATTTATATTGTTTCATATGAAATTTTGAAAAAGTTAAAGTGATGTCATTAAAACTGACTTAAATTATTTAACAATAATTATGGATGCATCTTCTTTCAGAATCCTTTTCATTCACCTTGGCATATACTAGAGGTGGTGTAAAGGATCTCTTTCAATCACTTGCAATTACATAAGAAGGCTTTTCCAGAATTTGCTGTATGCTACTAAATAACTTCCCTTCTGCTTTCCAGCCAGCAGGAACCATAATCAAGGCTAAACTGAACTGCCAAGTGGTCACAAAAAAACCAAAAAAAACCAAAAAACCCCAAAAAACCCCCAAAAAACCAAAAAAAAAAAAAAAACACAAACAAAAAACCACCAAAAAACAAACAGAATAAGCATGAGACAGGCAAAAACCCACACACTCATGGTAAAATTTTCTTGCAATTGGAGACATGTAGATAAACTTCCATTTAAAATAGACTTGGAAAAATAATCAAATTAGAAAAAGAAACTTTACCTAAACACTGTTCTATTTTGGTAGATTTTCTTTTATTGTTGAGAGAACCATGAAGGTTTTTATTCCAATTTTTTTTTTTTTTAGATCAAAACTTCTCAGCATTGTTTTGCCTTTTGTTTCCATAAAAGGACAAGATTGTCCTAGAAGCTTTGGTAAATTAAAGGGGAACTGGCAGATGGTTTGTGAATACAAGCAGTTTTGAAAAACAAGCTTCAATGAAAATTTACTTTCAAGCAACTGCTCCCAACTCCAATTAATCTCGTGTGAGAAATAAGGAGATAATGCTTTCATGCTTTTTATTCCAAATATGGCTTATAAAAAGACAGAAAAAAAATTACTTAGAACCAAGAACTCTAAACAGAAAGTATATCTCTTAGGTAAAAAAAGTGATAATGTATTTGTAAAGAAATCTGGAAACATCCCACAATTATTAGGGGGAAAATAAAAAAAAATCAAATGGGAACAAAATGTGTCATGGAAGACAGCGATATACTGTGATTAGGGCTGTAAGTCTATTATTATACGTGCTTAGAATTATCTCTGAGTAATTACAGATGAGGCAACAATAGGACTTTCAGCTTGTGCTGGGATCTAAATTTGGTTTAGATATCTGATATTTCAACACTGTTTCATCAAAACTGTTACATGAGAGTAGACTTAGTTTTGTTTCTTATGATCATTAAAGAGAATTTATCTGACTTTAATCTCCTCCTCCATTTAAACAGTAATCATTTTCCATATCTAAACCATCTAAAAGCATCCAAAGCACAGACACTATGATTTCCATAAAGAGATTTTTAGATTTTGGCTAGAAATACAACAATTAAAGCTAGAATTTCCTTCCCTTGTACTGGTATCATGTTTCTAATTACTCACTCCTGATACAGATTATTTTTTTTTTTTTCCAATAATGAGCTTCCTACTGACATACTTTCTTCTCAGTATTTGCATTTTTTAAAACAATAATGAATTAGAACAGTAAAGGCAAAAAAAGATTACTTTTATCTGGTAATTTTACTTGTTGTAGCTTGAGTTTATGCAGGAGCATCAAAAAACCATCTGAAAACTTTTAGTTCAAATCTCTCCTAGTTGGAGCTTACTTTGCCCATTTCCATTATTTAAAATCTGCATCATTAAACCTCTATCACATAAAAGAAGCACATCATTTTAAAGATGTTTAAAATGAGATATCATGTATAGTGTCTGTGCACTCTCATTTGTTTTCACACTTTGACACAGTTCCATAGTCCTTTCCAGAAGGAAAGTATCACATGTTTTCACTGGAGAGATGTATAGTAAGACCATTAAAGAGCTTTTTAATCATTAAAATCTTCGTTTATCTTAATATCTTTAAAATTATTTTTACATCAAATAATTATGACTCAGCTTTTAATATATCATTCCTTCATGGAATTATAAAAGAGCAACAATAAAGTCCCTTGACAGAAAAATGAGGGATCCGAAGAAGTGGACTGAAGAAAGCCCACGGACTAAAAAGTTCCTCATGTGTGCAAACAATGTTTTCTGAAAGGCTCAGAGATGAGGAATCTTTAAACAGGCTATTTATATTGTTGAGTATTTATGTTCTTGTTTCTATTCTCAGTACAAAATATTAAGCTCAGAATATTGCCCAGTAACCCAGGAGTTGATGAAAAAACTAAATATAGTTATATTATTCTAGTATCGTCTAGCCAGGTAGAAGAAATACAAATTGAAAGTAACTAGTTAGTACCGAGGGAAGCTAAAAGCACAAAGTACTATGAAAAATTATCAACCTTCAATCAACAAAACATTTGTGAATAGGTGTTGGGCTCCAAAGACCTCTCGATCCTTCTCTACTTCTTTCAAAACCTCAGCCAAAGGTGTGGATGGACATTTAAATGGGATATGTATGCAGGAAACTTAAGAAGTCATCAGAGATTTCTCATCATCATCACCATCATCATCTGCAGGTCAGTTATTGAGTTGCATGAAGAACAACATCCCATTTCCAAAGCTTTCAGTCTTTTTTTTTTATTTTATTTTTCATTTTTTAATAAAGGTTTTTGGTTTTTTTATTTCTTTTGGTGACCAGCTTCATTATGTCCCTTGAGTGTTACTTGGGCTCAGAATCTAAAGTTTCTAGCTCAGCTATAAATAGGAAATTTCTATTAAGCATATTTTTGAATTATTTTAATGATGCCAGCAAAGTTTTTGTCTTTTGGAAAAAGTGTTTTCCACTCATTCTCGATTTATTTAAATGCTATCTAAGACCTTTGCTTAGTACTTACACTCCTTTTGTACCGAAGATTTCTTACACTTTTTAAAAGTGTTTCCATCTGCCACAAGGCTCCACTTAATGTCGTGGTGAGTAATGGCATACATTTCACATAATAATTAATTGGTGGAAAGATCATGTAAGCTTGCATTTTCCAAGATTTCTGCAACAGATTCTGCAGTATATCTTTAATGTTTTATCCACCCTCTGAATTCACAGAGATTTGGGTGGAATAAAGAAAAACACAAAAGGGCCAATCCAGATGACTTTTTCTTTCTCTCCCCCTTTTCTCCCACAGGACTCATGCATCCACCAGAGGGCAATGCTTCTGCTGAGAAGAAGCTGATTCTTAAAAACTCAGAACTTCACTTCATCAAAGCACTTAGAGAAATTATATTAATAACCAGAGACAGAGAAATCCTGATCTAGCAGTACATTAGACTGATTTTTGAATGGGGCAAAGGGGACTGATGGACAGGATCTTACCCAGAATAAAGGGATAAAGTTGTGAGACAGAGTGGAAATTGGAGAGAAGAAAGCACATCTTACCCTAAAAAAATTACCTTTGTTGAGAATAGAGATACATATATTTGAGAGAGGAGTTATAATTCAAATTCTGGCAGCTTAACATGGTATCAGTGGGATGTGAAGCTCACTCAGCTTTGGTTGTTTCACTCTACCTACTATCAATAACGTCCAAAAAAGTAATTGCTGCCTTCCAGAGCAGCTACAAATTAGTTGATAGTCTTAATATGGATTTTATTTAGAGTCAGAGTGATAAAACTTTGCAGCCTCAAGCCGGCACTCCTCTTGGCAGCTGTGAATGCACCTGATAAATACAGAAAGCAACTCACCTCCATAAATACATAAATTGTTCAAGCTTCCAGGAATCGTGGCAAAAGATGAAGCACTCAAGCTACACCAGCTACAGCAGCACAAGAAATCTTTTATTAAAAACCCAGGAAACTCGAAAGAATCAGTGGCTCTCATTTAACTTCTCTACACTTCCAGGACAGCAGCTTTGAAAGGCCAGAGTTAAATCCCAACCTGACAGGCTAACACTGCATTGTCAGTAGAACAGTATTAGCTGCTGTGGTTTGCAATCAGGTGTGAAAGTGCTAATGGCAGTTTTCATCACAGCCCAGTTCCTCAGACTTTAAAAACCTTACAGTTCTCTTCTCTTATAAAAAAAAGAAAGAAACATTCACAGATTTATATATTTTTCTTTTTCTTTCATGGAAGAGTGGCTGGTTAGCCATGAGGATTCCAAAACTGCGTTATGCAAATTTTTGGTTTACACTCTAACTCTCTAACCTTTGAACCACAAGCATTTTAACTTTTAGCTAACTAAAACTTTCCAGATCCAAAAAAGTCTCTTTTTGTCCTTCCATTCGTCTAACAGGGCAGGAGAGGAGCCCACAGAAATTTTAGAAGTTTTAGAGGTTTAGTTTAAAATTTTCTATGCGTATCATCAGAAAATTGCTACCTAGAAATAAAACATAGCTATTCCTGTAAAAAAATCAGAAAATCTTTATCTTAGTCTCTTGACAAATACACAATCTGAGGTACAACAAAATGGCCCTGGAAGCCAGCCAACTGGAGAGACTATGGTTTGCTTGTAATGTTTGTATTCAAGATTTATTAAGCTGAGGGATGTGTGTTATGAATAAGGAATTGTGGCACTCCCAATACTCACATCCCTGCCACTGTGCAGTGATTAGTCCTGCAACAGACCTTTTCAGATTAGTCTGTCTTCTTGGTGACAGAGAAAACCTTGGGGATTAGTGCATTGTCCTGGTCTTGGAGGATAGGCCAGGTCACACACTTCAAAGATTCAATGGCTGCTACTTGTTATAACAGAATTAGCATCCCATTTTTGGGCTGCCAAATCATATCCTAGTTAACAGCAAAACAAAACAAAAAAACACCCACTCACACCTTCTTTACAGATGCTTGTTTTCCAGTGTCCTAAAAACCTATTTAATTCCACTGAATATGCAGTCTGATGGAAACCTCTCTGGAAAATGGAAATGGAAAATGAAAAAAATAGCTAGCAGTAATGGATTGAACATACTTTAACAAAATTGAAAAAGAAAAAACTGCTCAACAAACCTGGCATGTGAAAGGCAACTGAAATGAGCCTTTTGGCCTGGAATTTTTAACTTAAAAAATCATTCTAATTGTTCTCTGTTAGAGTACAGCTCTCTTTTCATCAGCACTTTTGTTAGTTTCCTATGGCTAAGCATTTGCAGATAAATAAATCACAAGTTTTCATGAAGCATTTAGGATTTCAAGTCACTTGGTATGAATCACTCTTAGTTCCATAAAATCAAAACAATTATTTGATTACTCCACTCCATTGCAAAATACCAAAACACAATACCCAGTCCTAGCCCCAGCTCATTAGACCTCTTCAAAGCATCACCAATTATAAAGCTCAGGGATTTGATGGTTGGATTTAAGGCTGTGCAGTTAATGAAAATACCTGAAGTCTGTGTGGTGTCAGAAAGAAAACTTTAATTTACAGTTCTGGTTCCACTCCTCACCTCTCCTCTTTGATTTGCTGTATTTCTCAGGTGAACTTTTCCATTTAGAGATCTGGCCAGCTAAATCACTCACCTTTGATTCATTCATTTCTTCTGCTCTTCTGATTGTCTACTTCTACATACTATGTGAGACTTTATGCTTTAATTGAGGTTACCTAAAAGCGTACTTTCCTGCTATTACCTAGTGTAGAAGCAGATTAAAAGTCACCTCTGTATGCTTTCCACATGTTTAAAATTTTAGGACAATCCTAAAAGTGCTGGCCATATTTAAAGAATTCAAGGCTATGGAGTGGAGAAAAGAATACAGTATCTGATTCGATTTTTATAAAAGTTATAAACACACACAGAACATAAACAGAAAAATCAACATTGGGGTTAAAATTTACAGTTCTACATAGAGGCACTCATTTCTTGCCTAATCCCCTGTTGGTTTGACAAGGATCTGCAGCATGTTCCTGAAAAGTGGGGTTAAGTTAAATCAGATGAGGCACCCACAAACAATCAGGAAATGATTTTGAATTGTAGCTCAATGCAGTTATTAAATAGAGAATGTGGCCAGCAATAGGTCATTTGTGGCTTAAACTACCTAAGTATATTTCTGTGGTTCATAAATATACACTTAAGACTGAAAGGATTGGAGCTGATATTTGTTCTACATTCTGTACCTCTCTAGCAGTGTCCAATAGGCGTGTTTTATGGCATAAAACATTGCAACCACTCATCCCATTATGCTGGTTTTGTTACCTCCTATATCTGCACTACAGCTGCACCTGCTCTATGAAACAACTGATGCTCATCTGACATACAGCCAGTATAAAGATTTATAAAGTGCAGCACAATCCAACCATCAATTTAAAAAACCAAGCAAATGTACATACACATGTGACTTGAAACGAGAATTTAACAACACAATTGATGATCAATATTGTCTTATTTTCCCTAGATTAAAAATGAAAAAAAAAAAAAAAAAAAAAGGCTACCTATATAGCATTATTCAGCATGGAGGAAACTTATGAACTAAATAGCTGTCATCAGATACTTGTCACGTAATAAAAACTATGAATATTTTGATACCAAAATCAAAACTGCAATTATACTTTTAACTATGACTCATTGCTGATTTAGATTGCTGTGATTAAGGATGTTTCTTTATGCATATAAATTATACATTGAATTGCAGACTGCATGAGAATTAGGAGAGCCCAGCTAGACATTGCTCCTAAGTGCTTGGACTTTGTGAGTGATATTCCTGGAAAACACAATGGCTGCTTCTTGAAATATTCCCTAATTTCTGAAAGAAATCTGTTGGAAGTCTTTATATAAAAGAGATGTATAAGCAATGTCTGTCATTTACTTTTTTTTTTTTTTTTAAGAAAAACTTGGTAATCACGGGGAATTCTTTCCCTCGGCAACGAGTTCCACTGGTGATTGAATGAGGGGAAAACAATTTTTTTAGAGGAAATAAATTGAGAATAAGTGGCTTTACAACAATACTCCAACTAGTACTATCCATCACACTAAAAAGAAACACCATTGGAATAAACACTGCAAAGCAATGCAAATATAGTAACTTACATAAACAAATCAATACCAGCAGACTGCTTTTGCAAGGCTGAATTCAAACAGTTCCTTTTTATTTAAAAAAGGCCACTGCTCCCCAGTTGACCACTAGCTATATGTTACAAAGATGGACCAAGTTACAAAGATACTCAATACATTTGTATACATTTAATATTTAGGCACATTGAAAGGAATGGGATTTTCTGAAACTTTCCTGTCTGAGAACTCAGGAGTTACTCTGGCTGCCAGATTCCCACCACCAGAGATTTTCACTGCTGAGACAAAAGCCCCTTCCCCATGAGCAGCTCCAGAAAAGCCCCAGGTGTCCCGTGGCTCCCCACACACCCCATTTACACAAGGTTTCCTATACCAGTTCCACAATGGATCCTGAAAGCAGTTTAATCATGGCACAGTAAGACAGAAACAGCTTGAGCTGGAGCCTTTTGGGAACACCCCAGGCATTTGTACCCTCACAGTGTGTGAGCCATAGTCAGGGCTCTTCCTGCAGAGCTCCTGCTGTCTCTGAGTGTCCTGACACCTGGCTGCTGCCACAGGTCCCTGTTCCCTTGCTGTGCAAAGGGTCGGTGCCAATCCACAGCCCCCTGCCAGGGGCTCCAGCATTCATCACCCAGCCTGCAGCTCCCTCTGCTCCCACCCAGCTGCCTGCACTAGGTATGCTCCTCAACACCGAAGAGGATTTAACTCCTTAAAAAGTCTCCTAGAACCTCTCAGTATGTCACCAAACTGTCTTGTCCTAGGCACACCTCCTGTTCTTGCACACGTAGCAATTGTGTCACATTGGCCTCTCACAACTCCTCTTAGAATCAAAGCCCAAAAATCAGGGACCCTTTCCAGTAGTAAAGCAACTCAAGGGAACAGCTTCATTCCTCACCACAGTACTCTGACACCAGCCATACCCAGATATCTTATCAAGAGAGAGCATCTTTTGTTCAGACTCTCTCTGAGAAGAAATGAAGTGGTTTTCATCCTCGCCTCTAACAAAGAGGGCTCAATTATTCTCTTCGAGTTACTTTCTGCCAGGGCTTCAGTTCTCAAGTGCTCATCCATACAAACATGCATCCTAATCTGCATTTGTCACTGTTATTTTTAATATGTAAGCCAATTATAGTTAGCTTTAAATAGAGAAGCCTAATGAGAAAATGTATCCCATAATTAAAAGAAAAATGAATCAAGAATTTCCTGCTAACATTAACTGCTGATCTTACAGCAAGGTTGCCCACTCTTTCCTTCCATTTCTATATTTGAATTTTTGTGGGTTTTTTTCCCCCTCCTAATAAAAAAAAAAAAAAAAAAAAAATTAAGACATTTGCTAAGGATTTCTTGAGATAAAGTTTTCCATGTAGAAACTTTTGCAGCTTTTTTATCACTAATTTAAGTATTATGTATTCTTTTCAAGAATCTCAGCCTTGTAAAAAGGGAAAATTCCTTTCTACACTGGCAAGAGCTCAATTACACATTCTAAAAATCTGTACAGAATAAAAGTATAGCAGACCATCTAAAATTCACTGACTGTCCATTTATTAAGGTTACACATACATTTAAAGAAGAAAATTGTTTCTTCTTTGGCTGTCTAAGATCTATTTCACACCTTTCTCTGTTCCAGACACAAAACTGTAATTAACTTGGGAGTTCTATTCTGTATTAATATAGCCCTGTCAGCAAGCTAGAATGTTTAATATGCACATGCTCCTCTGTAGGCATATTAATGAAGAATTGCCTGCCACTGCAAAACATGTTAATTCCAGCATTTCCATATGGTCAGACACCACATCAAAGAAGTTTCAGTGCAGTGATTTTTAAGTTCAATATTACCCCCATGCCAAGCTCTCTGCACTTAAAAATCAAGGCAAAAAATGTCATTCAGAATAATTTGTGTAGATATTCAAAATTTCTCACTACATTTTCAGTTGAACTCCTTCTAGACTATTTTAAAGAATACAGACAAACAAACAAGGCAGGGAATAGAATTGACAAAACCCCAGATTTCAAGTTTCCACCTTAAAGTAGATTTTTAAAATAAAGTTTAGAGTAAATATATATATATATAATTCCATATAAATAATAAATGGCTAAGGCATAAAATGGATTTGTAAGTGAAAGTATATGATGTTCTTTTTCAGAAGTATTGAAATGTACCCAGTAAATTCTTCAGCGAAAAGCAGCCTCTGGGTTTCCCAGGGGACTGTAAAGCAGAGTAGCTCTGACACACACAAGATTTATTCTACACTCTACATGAGGAGGTTGATTTTCAAGTCTCTGGTTTTACTGAGGCACAATGAGAAATTTACCCCAAATCTCAGCTGGGTCCTATGTTCAGAGCTCACAAGTGCCAAAAGAATTCTGTAATGTCATTATTATCTACTTAATAGTGAACAAAACTGTTCCTTCTTGGACCGGTTGCCACCAGTCAAAAGTTGCCATACAGATTTCAATTATTGACAAATAAATATTGACAAATAGGTGGGTTTGCATACCTAATGTCTTTAATGCAAAGCTGAGGCATTTCATTGACCCTATGGTTACCAGCTTTAGAATTATGAATTCTTAAAGGTTATGAACTCTTAAGAGTTAAAACCATTCTTAAGAATGGTGATACAAGTTGTTTCCACAAATGTAATGGCCCAAATTATTTTTGTTTTTTTAAAAAAAAAAGGCTGAGATGGAGGACAGAAAATGGGGAGAGTAAAAGACAAATGTTGACTTCATAGAAAAGCAGTGTGATCTGGATTCTTTCATGGAAGAATTCTACCATGATTTCTCCAGTTCAAAAAACACCTTTTAACACCTTTAAAACTTTTTGTGCATGTTAACGTGACTACAAATTTTTCTGTAGTAAGAAAAGTCACTCAAACTCATGTCAAACAAAGAGCATTATTTCGAAATAATATTTTCCAATCAAGATAAATCCTCTTTAATAATAAAAGTGAGAAAAAACCTGAAACAACAATAAATAAACCAAATTCCAAACACAGTTTTAGATTCGATTTGCTTTGACTCATTAAAAATAGATGATTTTGACTGCTATGACAACATTGCAAAAAAGAATTGCTTAATTATGTCAGATATGAACTAAAGTTAATAAGATTCAATTACAGAAAGCATGTTTACAGCACTTCCTTGAGCTTGCTACTACACAAGCTGTTTTACTTCTTAACTATTATGAAAAACTTAACATCAAGACAGCCACATTAGCAGAAACCATCCTGTTATGATCTCAGCTTTGTGTCTTGCACAGAACTGAATGAACTGGAGTCACAGTTTTGAGTAAAGATAGACAGAAAAAGTCTGTAATTTTAATGAGGCAAAAGATTGTATGCCTAATGTCTCTGGCCAGCCCTAAAATGATCTTTCTTCTTCTGAATTTTAGATAACTACATCACACATCCACACACACCCACACACCCACTTATTTTTTCAATGCTAGCTTATTTTTCTGGTCATCCTTTCCCTTAGTTGAAGACAGCATCTCTGAAGAAGATTTTTAGGAAAAAACCTTCAGATCATTTAGGGAATATACAAGTTTTGATCTAAATATCACAAAAAGTTCCTCCAAGGTCTGAAAAACATCACACCTGTTTTGATGACAGCTTGCTTGTACATGTGAATCTTGAAGATCATCCTCAGATTTTTTACCTATGACAATAATTGACTGTAAATCCACTATGCTAATATAGTTATTTGTGGCCCAAAATATGAATGAGCACTCAGGGGTTACATCTTAATTTTAGCTTTTAAACCCCATTGGTTGCATTTTCTTCAAAAAACTCCTGGAAATGCACATTCCTAACACAATAGTTGTCATTACTATAAGTTAAACTGCAGTCTACAACTTCTCAGAACAACACATATTGGGCAAAGGCTGAATCAGAGAATTAAGAACAGATTTTCAGCAGAGTTATGCTGTGTAGCAGAATTTCTTAGAGAGCAGGGGCATGGTCTGCTCCTGAATTAGGGTGGGCAACCCAGCTTGGGCCCAGTGGGCCTGGGCCCCTTTTGGCCTAGGCCCAAAGACAGGCCTGAGTGGCGCAGTTGAAATTAACTAGACTTGTGGCGCAGTTAGAAATTATGTTAAGGTATGCGGGGAAGATAGTAAGTTAATTAGGAGGTAATTGGAATAGCTGCTAGTCTGGACACTTTTACCACCTTAAGTGTGAAAGGTAAACAATGTTTATTTACATTCTTGTATGCTGCACACCAATGAGGGAACGCTTTGCTTTGTAAACAATATTAAACTGTATATAAACTGCCATTTTATGAAGAATAAAGGAGAACGTATGTAGCCACATTGGTGAGATTACGTTACTCGGTCTGGCTCCTCAAAAATATTGGGGTACTTCCCTCTTCAATGCTGTGCTATCTGTCCCTTAAGTTCTTGGTCTAGCTGGTTTTCAGTCCCCCAGGAGGAGACCAGTAAGATGGACATCAAGATATTGAGAAATAAGCTTTCCTTCTCTCTGTCCTTGCCTCTCCCTTACCTTCCCTCCCTCACTCTCTCTTATCACTCCTCTTTTTCTCCACTCTTTTCCACAGCTGTACAACCATTACAGCAGCAACTGGAAAGCAATAAAAATATGCCTGAGGTGGCTTTAAGTAAGAGACACCCAGCCTCAGGCGTATCAATGCATCACAGAAATCAGTGCAGATTCCTGACTCTGTAAAGCTGAGATGCAGCATCGTCACTTTCACTGGGAATGGTGTTAGGACACTTGTCATGCCCAGCTGTTTCCTCACCTGATGCACAAAAACCTGTCTGCTGCTGTGGCTCCTTGCAGGTACCTCCCAATGCTCCATGTCTTGTACCAGATGCGTTTTCCCATGAAAATAGAGGCGGGGACTTGTTAAGGTCTCTGTTCTGACCCAGCCTCAGATTTCTAACCACATCAGAACTGAGCGCTTTTTTTCAGCAAAAACTGTGGTTATTCAGGGTCCAGAGTTTCCTAACAGTCTGCACCTATTTAAACATTTCATCTGTTTGCAAATTTTTCTAATACAGCTTGTTTGTTCATAATCTGAGGAGCCTGCTTGAACCCACACAATGTGAAAAAAGCATGCACCAAATATATGTATGGAGAGGACATTTTAAAAAATTTTGAACATCCTGATCAATTATAGTAATTAACATTAGCTGGTCAACATCACCCAAATGATAGTGCTTCATTCAGAGAAATGAATGGAACCAGCAATTATATCAAGGCTATATTTGCTTTCAGATGATGTGCTCTTACCACGTGAAAAAATCTGCCTATTTTCTGTGATTCCTTAAATGCCTTTCTCCACAATATGCAATCTGTGAACTGTCTTTTAAAAATGCAAAATAAACTGAAGAACTCACTGCTTTGTTCAGCAAGTATGTGTATTGAATGCCAGAGAGAAATTAAAGCCACTTCTAGCAAAAAAGCTGCAAACACAGAGCAGTGTGGAATTCCTCAAAGAGATTGAAAACAAGGGAAAAAACAGATTTCTGAAATATCCTGAAACATAGAAGGAGTAAAAGACAGAAAATAAAAGGCTAAGGAGTCCAGGTAGTACTGTCATAGTAACATAGACTTGTTTAGGTTGGAAAAATTTAACCACATAGATTGTTCCCTTTCTGCTCTATTTTATTTCCTGCTAACCTGAAGTCACCCAGGAGAATGTGGGCTAGGAGTTGTGAAACTCCTCCCAGCTGCTGATAAGAGCATTTCATCTGCCTCTTGAGCCTTGTTGGGTGTTCTGTAACAGGCCAGCATTCTCTGTCTTGTTGGCCTTTCACTGGATTCCTACCCATAAACACTCTACCTTATCATCACTGTCATTAAATATCTTGAAACAATTGAGACACTCCCCAACATCCAGCACTACCCCACTGCCTCCCCTTCCCTCCCTGCTGATCCCATCTGAAGATTTTACAAGCATCCATTGCAGCACTCCAGCTGTGTGATCATGTTTCCACCATGCCCACCCATGTCACAGTGTTCCTGAAGCACCATGGCTTCCAGCTCCTCCTGATTTCTGCCCACATTGTGAGCACTGGTAGAGACACACTTCGTTGTGGCTATTGATTCCACCACCCTTTAGGAGGGAGAAGCCTTAATCCCTAGGCCTCTTCTCAGGCATTTCCATGGTTTCTAGCACATCAATGAACCTTGTGTCTTTGCTGCCATGTGGATCTCCATCCCCTCACTTTAATGAGACAGCAGACTGAGGGACCTTCATTGCAAACCAGCACTCAAAGCATGCTGTCCCCATGCTTCTCTCTCTTGATTCTAGCTTTAATCCTTTCCCCCTTCTAATTTCTAGTTCAAAACTCTGTCAATGAACCCTGCTAATTCCTGTTCAAAGATCCTTTTCTCCCCTTGGGACAGGTGGGCCAGTCTGTCATGGGCAGACTTGCTCTTGTATAGAGACACCATTCCATGATCAAAACATCCAAAATTCTGCTGGTGACACTAGGCTCAGAGCCACATCTTGATCTGCTGGCTCTTGCTGGTTTTTCCTTCATCATTCCTTCTAAAAGGAAAAATAGAGGGGTATGCTCCCTGCATTCATGGGGGTTTTTTAACTAGTTCCCCAAGGCCCTAAACTCTCTATTGATTACTCTTGGACTTCTTGTTGGAACTTCATCACAAACTACCTCAAAAATCAGTAATGGATGATAATCTGAGGGCTGTATCAGGATAGAAACTATTGCAGGTATGTAGGTAGGTACTATTTTAGCATTAGACTTAGCAGTTTGTGGCTATGTCAGCATTAGTTTTAAAAGTGCCATGGTACCTGCTAAATATTTACTCTGTTTCACTCTGTCTGAACAAGCTGCTCAGTCTTTCTTAGACAAAGCTTCTGTCTGACTTGGTTACTTTGTATTACATGTAGAATAGGAGAATTTACTGATTGCTAAGCATCTAAAATTTTGTCTCCAGGTAAAGATACAGGGTATCAGACCACAGTTTGAAACAGGGTTGAAGAAGCCACTTGTAAGGTAATTCTGTATTTGCTGTTCAGTTTGCCAACATTGTTGTGCTCTTTTTTCAATACATATATAATTTACTCACTGTATTATGCTGAAGATGTAAATCCTGATGAAATAAAATCAACTACACAGGACAGCAACTATCTGCTTTTTCAATAGCTGTTTCCTTATAGTAACAGAAATATTGAAGAAAATTAGTAGTACAACCACAGGATAATCATAAAATCAATCATAACCTTTTTCTGTTAATAGCTTCAGGAGTTTTTCTATGTAGTCTCTATAATCTCACCTCCATAAAGTGATGCAATCTGATGCAAACATCACAGGATTTAATTTCCCAGCAGAGGATGCAAACTGACTGTTGATGAGATGCATGTAACTCATGTTCATGTTTCCCTAATTAGGGAAAGCTAATGCACTATTTGCCTTGTACTCAAAACTCACCTTAAATCTACACAAAACATTTTTTCAATCAAGAAAATAATTTACCTGATTACAGATGTTAAAACATCACATACCATGTTGTTACCTCAACATGTAAATGTTGATTTGCATTTCTGTACAGTGACAGAGCACTGAAAGTCCAAATGCTTCTTAAGCAATGACAGGCTTGGAGCATTGAGCACCTCTCTAGAAAGCCTGTTCCAGTGTTTGACCACCCTCTCCATAAAGAAATGTCCACTCTAAACCTACCCTGACACAGCTTTGAACCATTCCCACACATCTGGTCACTGGATACCAGGGAGCAGAGCTCTGCTCCTCCCTCCCCACTTCCCCACTCCAGGAAGATGCAGAGAGCTATGAGGCTGTCTCTCAGCCTCCTTTTTTCCAAACTGGGGAAGCCCGAAGTCCTTACCCTCTGCTCATAGGACATTACTTGGAGCTCATTAACCTACATGGGCTTTATTGCCCTCCTCTGGATGCATTCAAGGACCTCCAGGTCCTTCTTAAATTGTGGGGCCAGGAACTGCCCACAGTGCTGAGGATGAGGCTGCACCAACACTGAGCACAGTGGGATAATCATCTCTTTAGACTCAGAATTACTTCTTTAGGCTGGTTTGTAATTCTTCATGCTCTGATCAAGAGCAGATGAGCAGAGTACAAAAAATCACAAGCAAATTTCAACAACATTTTTGCCCAATATTGCGTATTATTTTGTCACGCACCTTCAGGTGAGACAGGTAACACGTGCATTGATACCTGTTTAATTCATCTTCACAAGCATAACAGATAATTAACCTTTAATTTCCTTAGTAAGCTGAATTAACAAGACAAAAATGGATTTTTTACTTTGCAGATTGGTCCAATGAGCATGACACTGGAGAGGAATATTCATCTCCAGCTAGAAGTTATATCCTCTAACATGAACATCATCTAGTTAAAAAATAGTGTTTTACAAAATAACTTGCTCTACCTAAAATGATCTTCTTGCATTTCTTTCTAGAAAAATCATTTACTACATATTTTGTCTTTGAAAAACATTGTTTTCAACCTGCTACTTAATATCCTATTTGGAAATCTCAAAGGTGTCCTGAGAGTATTGTCAAATGTATGAAAAAAAAAGCTCAAGATCATCTCACCAGAGATGAACACAATCAGATTCCTGTCCTATAGGAAATTTTGGGTTCACTTTGGGCTATCCTCTGTTACAGGATAATATGTATTTGTTTGATACACATTATGGAAAATAATTTCTAAAAAGCCCTGTTGATGATAATCTTTTCTCAAAGATACAGTTTTAAAGTTAGCCAATACTCAAAATAATAATATTCCCATTAAAAAAATCCTATTTATTTTCAAATTCTATATTCCATTTAAGACTGTACAAAGTATTTATATAAATAATAATGTAAAGAGAAATACACACAGTTTTTCTACTAAAATTGCTAATATTTCTGGCATGTTTAGTTTTGCTTTTTTTCTAAAAAAATTCCCATATACGCTTATCAATATTAATTTTGGTATTTTATGCATTAAAAAAAGTCAGTTTTGAAATGTATTGCTTTACACATATTTTTAAATGATCCTTTGCATTTTTATAATTAATCTCACAAAAGACTGACAAATTTTTATAAACGCTGAATATTAAATAAAAACTTTATTTTCTTGAATGGATAATTTAACGCTTAAGGTTACTGAAGGTTAAACTTTACAACTGCCTGACTCAAATAGAGTATAGAGCAACAGTAATTCCCAAACATGTGATGGACAACTGGACAGGCTATGGAAAGGGAAGAAGTTCCCTGGGTATAGGCATTACCTTCCAGACTTCATTGATCCAAGTATTATCCTGGAATAATTACTACTTGGATTAAAACCAGTGACATTTCAGAGTGACAATTCAGCAACCTAAGGAGTGTATTTAATTGAGAAATCACATCCCCAGAGTATTCAAGTCATTATAATAATTAACCACATCCCCTGTAATTTTTTTACTGTTTATGATACAACTGAGATTTCTTCCATGCATGTCCTTATTGATTGGCAAGTCTGTCCGTGGAACACATCAGTCCTTCCCTAGAGTTTGCTTTGGGAACATCCATTTATCATGCATCTCTATTTCTCTCTTATAAGAAATTATTTCACCTATTTGTAGTTTTAATTTGTTTGACACTGTTATCATGATGCTAACTAAAAGGATGGCATTTAAAGAAAGTGGCATAATGCACACCCTTTGAGGATCATTTCAGTACCCCATTATGAAAAATTGTTTATAATGATTATGGAGTTTATTTGTGCATTTTCAAAGTTCCAGCTTCAAGAACAGATTCAACTCAGTTTTCAGATGGCCTCCAGATACATTCTAGGTGGAAACTACTCAAATGAAAGAGACTATTACAGGCATTTAGATTCTACTCTTTTAAAAAGGATGAAAAAAAGCCTAATGCTGCAATGCCACATCAGTGGGGAAAGGAACAGGTTGCTTTTGTCCTTCCATTGCCTTTCCTGAGCTGTGCTGTTTTCCCAGTGGGACTGTAGAGCAGATTGGCTCAGGTGCTCAGAACATTAAAGAAAATTAATTAACATTCAGCATGTGGAAATATAATAATGTATTTGTTTGGACCTGCAAGATAGAACTTCTTATGTGAAATGGAATCAAGATCTTGTGCTTTAAAAGAAAATGTTATTTTCCTGATTTTACTAAGTCACCTCTTTGCAGTTACTGTTTTCTGCTCAATCTGAATGCCTTGCTCAGGCCAATTTTGCTACGTAGTGATGCAAACTTCTTTTAACATAGAAAAAACCCCATGCACTAGAATAGCCATAATCACATGATAATAATAGTAATAATAACAACAATAACAAATAAAAATACATTCAGTACTTTGTCTGCTTTCTGTAAGAGGATGCAGTAAGGTCCACTTTAACAGAGCTCCTCCCTCAGTCAGTGAGTGCAAAGGGTGCTCACAGAAATGCCTTTTTGGATGTACATTTCCTCTCATCTTAAAACGCCAATTTTCTTAAGAAAAAAAAAGTGTACTGAGCTTTGCAAAGATGAGGCATCTTTGCTTGCAGGACTTCAGGTAATCTTGGCATAATATAAATATTTCTGATATATTTACCACGTAGTTAATTAAGGACTTGCAGACTTCCTCATATATATATGTATATATCTCCTCATTTCAAAAGAATTTTCATATATATATAGATGAAAATTCTTTTGAAATTAGGATCTAGCACAAAAAATAATCAGGTTAGGTCAATCTGGTATGTTTTTATCTGTCTCAGTAGGACCTTTAACCTATGGCTATTGTTCCAGTAGTGTAACAGTAAAGAATTTTTTTAATATAAAATTTTGACATGATTTTATAAAGGTTATAAGCAAATCCATCATCAACCAGAGTCAATGTAATATAAGTCAGCAACTTGCTAAATACCAAGTAAAAGATTAAGGCAACTAATGTTAACTAAGACATAAGATTTAACCAACATTTGCACTTTGAAACTTAAATTAACCAACTTCACCTGTTCAAAAGAGCCATTTAATATTTACCTAACAGTTTGTATAGAGATTTCTAGTTCCCATGTTTTGCAAGAAAAGGTTTAGGTTACATTATTTTATAGAACTTAAATACTCTTTTTTTCCCCCTCCAGCTTGTAATTTTAGACTAGAAGGAAATACAGGAGAGGTGGAGAAGAGAATCCCTGAGAGTTTCTGCTGCAGAATGTTGATCAGTGACAGTGTAGGGATGAATTGGGGAAACTTGATGATAGAAATTTACATGAAGATCCCATACTAAGGAAAAAATTATAATTTAATTAATTCTTGCTTTTACAACCAAGTGAAGCTAATTATTGATATTTGTGTACTTTTTACTACAAGTTTTCTCTTGTACACCTAATTAATGTCAACAACCAATGAATTGGTCCCTATGAAGAGATGATTGACCACTATGGCTCATTCACTTTCACTTGGGGAAGAGAGAGATACCACATTTTATGAAGGTTGATTATCTCCTGCCAAGAGTAATTTCTAGTTAACATTTCTTTAAATTGAATATTTATTTCCATTAGTGCAGCTGGGAGAGTTTTACGCTGCTTTTGTTCTAAAAGAAATTAAAAACCTACTTGCAGTGCCACGGACACACATCAAGGGAAAACTGACTAACATATCTAATCAAAAAGCAGAAAAAGCCTTAGTTAAAAAAGGGTTTTTTATCGAGCTAAAGGTCAATGAAGTTGTAATGGATGCCAACAGAGCTCTAATATATTTATGACTTGGCAGTTTACTGGCTTGAATTGGTGCAGACCCAGCGACTCCAGCTGAAACCATAATTATCAAAAAACGGTACCAGCCTTCTCTGCAGTTGAAGTCTTTGTCCTTATGGCATTTATACTCCTCTCTCAATCTGAATATTATAGCACTTTCAAGAAACAAAGCAACCTTTTGTTTTCTTCCCTAAAGGCAACAAGTAGTATTCTGTTTTTTAAAAAATTCTTCTTTCCCCTTGTTGTTTCATAGCTATTTCTCAGTTTGCAAAAAATAAATTTAAAAAAAAAAATGAACATACTTTAATCTTTCTTTTCAAGCAACATAAAGTCCCACTCTTTGACTAATATTTGGCCTTTTCTCAATGAACCATGTCCTCAGGGTTAAAAGAAAGAGACCATTAATAGAAGCCAAAAGCTAGTTATATATTGTCACACCTTCTTGTCTGGAGGACATAATTTATAACATTTATTTTCTACTTCAAGGTTAAAAGCCTGAAATTATGGTCTGAGGGATGAAAAAAGAAGACATAGCTAATTTCTTATAATGGAGAGAGTAGTTTGTGCAATCATTTCTCACACTAACTCTAACTAAAAAATAATACTGATCTACAACATTTGTAAACAGGCTTTAGAAAGCACACAAAAAATAGGGAGTATTGGAAATAAAAGCTGTTTGATAAACCAATTTTCATTTTTGTAATATGGGAAAGCAATTGTAGCCACTGTAAAATGACAATATGAAGATAATTCCTATTGAAATTGTAATAGACAAATTATTGGAACAGTTAGCAAGTTGTATACTGCTCAGGAAAGCTGCATTTCATGAGTTTATGCAGAAACACTGAGGATTTCCTGCAGCTGGATTTTTTAGTTGGAAGATTTCTGAGGTAGTAAAAATTCATCTCTAGGGATGGAGGAAGACATATTATTGTTCAAGAGGTGACCAGGACATATGTACTGAATAATTAACATCAATAAAGAGAAGAAAAACAAGCAGTTCTATTTTTCATCTCAAAAATGGGGAGCAGAACCTTTGCTAAGTTCTGGCTTTGCTATGTGACACCCTACAGCTACTCCCTGACCTCTGCAGAGACACAGGATAACACTGACTCCAGCAGTTGTCTTTTCCCATAGTCAGAACTTCTGAAGATTGTGAAAGCAGAAATGAACAGTTTTCATCAATAAATAATTTCAATTCAGCAATAATTTCATAGATGATACACAGATTTTGCTGTTAGCAGGCTATGTCCAGTACTGCTAGGATGCCAGATTCAATACTAATTCTGTCCCAGTTTTATACATTTTTTGCTTTTAATATTTATTCTTCACTTTCATATCTCAGTGTTATGTGCTGTGAGTCTTGACAAATGATTGATCAGAACAAATTTTGTTCTCTAGGATTGCTTCAATGATATAAACATTTCATCTTCATTGTCAATGTGAAATTGTTCACATAAAGCACGGGGTTATTTTAAGATTTCTTTTTTAATTACTTGGTGTATGCATGATGCAAACTCAGGACTTAATAATCAAAATTCATTAACTGAAGAAAAAAACCCCAGATTTTAAGCTATCAGAAAAGTCTTCATGTGACCTTAAAGAGGATTAAAGGTATCAACTTTTAAGCATATATTAAATCCTCACAAAGAGAGGTAAGACAAATGGGAATCAGAAATTCCAGTCTTGGAAAATGTAGCTGACAACACCCCAGTACAATTTTGTTTAAAATCTTTCCAAACTGTGTTACATGTAGGGTATAAATGTGTCTCCCATCTGCTCCTTGAGATGAAAGTGAATTATCTAGTCAAGAATGGGAAGGAGCTATCTGCATCAGTGATTTCTTGTGTCTAAACTAGCTAAGCTTTCCTCCAGAAAAGTGGGATTTGGGGGGGGGGGGGGGGGGAGGATGTTTTGGTTTTGGGGGTTTTTTTGTTGTTTTTTTTTGTTTTTTTGTTTGTTTTCTTTAGTCTGGGCCTGTTATTTCTGGGAACTGTGCCTGTATCTCTATATGATATTTTGCTTGCCATCCTGATATAATAGTTGGGAAGTTTCTGATATTATTCACAATGTAGAACTACCCAGACAATTTTTTAAGTAGAGTCAAATGATCCCTTGCTAAAATCTTCAGGGGGTATTTAGGCATGGATCTCCATTGGAAATGCCAATGAGCAAAAGGACATTAACAGCTTTGTGTCATGGTTACTTGAACTTACTTGCAATCCAAATTTCTGTTTAAATGCTTATATTGTAGGTCATTTAATTATGTGAGGCAAGGAGATGAATTATTAAAAGCCACTTTATCAGGTAAGTTTTAGCAAGGAATACATAACCTCCCTAAGAAGCCCTTAAATCAGAGAGGAAACTCATTCAAAACAGACAGGACTCTTAATGCAAATAAAATATTTTTGTACATTCCTCTTCCCCAAAAATCCCCTATTTTTTTCTGTCCACCGTATTTTCAGCAAACGATAAAGTATTACAATTCTATAAATCCCTTATGAGTCAAGTTTACTAACACTGTCAGTGAAAAAAATTTGGATATCTCTCTGAATATTCAAGGAAAAAGGCATAGAGATGGGAACAGATTTGATTGGGGAACAGTTCAAGTATTAAATCTTTCTTTCAGCATTTTATATGACCTTTAAAGGTTCTTTTATTATTGAATTATAAGTCTATAAATTACATCAACACATTGGACTCACCAGATTAAAGAAATCTTTCTGTGACAGGGAGTAGAAATATCCTAATTTTGGGCATGCGTGTAATTTCAGTTGCAATCAATTATGCTTTAACTGATGGTGATCCCAAGTATTTAATATCCTGTGGTGGCCAACTGTCTTTACATTAAAAATTCCATTTGGAATAATGTTTCTAATAAGGAGCTTGATAGTTTCAGGTTTTGTTGCTTTGGTTTTTTTTACACAACACATGTTTATTGTAGAAAAGTGGGAAATAAAGCTGAGGAAATAGTTCCCATTTAGGAGATGTGATGTATAACAATCTCAACTTCCACTACTCTAATGAACAAAACTGGAAACCCAAACTCAGACCTGAGAAGAAAAAGGACTAAAATGAAGAGCCCAGAAATCATTTTGAAATCTCTTAGGTTTCAGACTCACCTAGATTCAAAATTCTACTTTCTTTGCATAGAGTTAGGTCTTAGAACCATTTGGGTTAGATAATGGATATCAAAAAACCAACAGCCAAATAGAGAGGCCTTTGTGCATTTAATACACAGACAGGGTAATGCGAAGCAAAATGTGGTAAGAATAAACTTGGGGAAATTTCAGAAGGTGGCCAAATTCCCATTTTGGAATGCATTAAGAGAGCTTCCCCAATGTTCTAAAGGCCTAAAAATAAAAAGCTCCTTAACTGCATAATTTTAACAATACCTGATTCACAAAAAGAACACTTTCCTTTAACACATCATCTGTACCATGGGGGTCATAACTCTTACATTGTTTGAATTCTGCTTTTGCAGAAGCCAGACTTTTTGAAGAATACAATATAGTATATACTTTTAAATGATTTCCATTCTTTCTCTCCTTCCATAACTGGGCATCAAAGATTTATAACAAGCTATGAAAAAATGATGCTGAACTGGCAATACTTCTCTAAATGGCCCCAAAGTTTATCAAATGAGGTAAATACTAATCCTGATGTACAGGCTTTTCTTCAGAATACACCTTTATCTTTAGTAGAAAAAAGCTGAGGGATACAATAATTTTCCACAAATCATTGAAGCAAAAAAAAAAAACCCAATCATACATGCAATCAAATACAGTCCTAGAGGGGAAAGGTTTACATTAAGATAGAAACTGCCTGGTTTATGTCTGCAAAAGCCATCTTTGTCAGAGGATGACAAATCCAGAGGGGTAGTATTTGACTACACTATCCTAACAGTTGATCAGGGACTATGACATCCTAAAAAATTATTATTATTTTTACAATTTCATTCTTACTTAGAGTGATCCTGAAAGAGATTTCAGTTTTTTGTCTGGTTCTGGAGTTTTCTACACAGTTCTGTACTAGAGGCAGCCACACCAACACCTTCCTCCCCTCTTTAGCCAAATCCTAGTCTGGAGTCCTTAGGTATCCTAGTTGAGGGGCTAATAGAGAGCACTAATGCTTCTTTACGTGGTTCCAATAAACTCCACCCTTTTCCTTTCATAATAATAATTATTGTGACAATAACTCACACTAATATTTTGGGTACAGTATTACAATTAAGATTCAGCCACACAGCCCTGAAATTATTTACACTGTGACATCTGAATGACTGTGTGAGACAGAAACCTCTAGCTCCAGCTTACTTCTGCCTGGACCACTGCTTTTTTTCTAAAATGCAGTTCCATATCTGGGATGATATTCATTGCTATCTTGCTAGTTCACATGGAATTTTTAAGCAAGGAAATAAGATGGAAAAATTCTGTGCATGAGAAAAGGTGTGGCCAGGAGGTCAAGGGAAGTGACCTGTTCTGAGCTGGTAACACCACATCTGGAGCACTGTGTCCAATTCCAGGCTCCCCAGTTCAAGAAAGACAAGGAATTACTGGAGATGGTCCAGCAGAAGGCTATAAAAGTGGTGAGGTGAGTGGAGAAAAGGATGAGGGATCTGGGTCTGTTTAGGTTGGAGAAGACTAAGACAGGACTTTATCAGTGCTCACAAATCTCTTCAGGGTAGGTGCCCATAGAATGGATCAGAGTATCTTCAGTGGTGCCCACTGACAGAAGAGAGGGCAATGGGCAAAAACTGAAACACAAAGTTCCATCTGACTACAAGGAAAAATGTCTTTGGTTTGAGGGTGGCAGAGCACATGCTGCCCACAGAGGTTGTGAAGTCTTCTTCTTTTCAGATATTCCATACCTGGCTGGGAGTGATCCCAGCGAGCCACTGTAGGTGAACCTGCTTTGATGGGGGGGTAGGGTTGGACTAGATGTCCACAGATCCTTTCGAGCACCAACTGTGCTGTGATTCTGTGAATTTGGATTTGAAAAGGGTTTTATCACTTGCAGCTTCCCTTGAAACTACTTTATCTTTGTAGAGAGCAGATGCTCAGCCCTGCTGATATCTGGCTGAAACATATGGCTGTAGATCTTGAAGTTAGGAAAGATATAAATAAAATATGCATGACTTTAAATAATATCATACAGCACTATATATAGAGCTGTCTTAGAAACAGTTCAAATTAGGATGGCTATATATTTATTAAAAAAATGTATTGTAATATTGAACTGCCACAGGGAAAGAAAGAAGATAGTTTAGTATTGGGTGAAAATCCTCACCAACACCTTGTCTGCCTGCAACAGCCTGATCCTAAAAAGACCTCAAAAGATGTAAAATCCTGAGTAGCGGTACATATTTTTTAAGAACTGTCAGCAGGGAACATGCCAAAAATCCCAGCTGTTCTATAAAAGTATTTGTGAATTGCTTCATCAAAATAGTAATTTAGTCTGTAGACTAGAAATGAAAAATTATCTTTTAAAATCCAAAACGTGCATTAAGAAATAAAGAAAAACCTGTGATTTTTTTTTTTTTTTTCCCTAAGGTAGACGTTAATGCAAACAGTGCTTTAGCTATAGTAGAAAAATGTACTCAAATGTCATGGTTAATTCAAATTCTCTTTATTAGAAGTAGCTTTGCAGCTCTCCATAGCATGTCTTGGCTCAGGTAGCAGGAATAGTCTGCAATTTGGTCCATCACCTTAGGACATAATGTAAAAGAACTATGATGTCAACACAATTTTTTCAAGTCTTGTTTTTTGTTTTTTTTTTTTAAACGGGAATCAGACGCCTGCCACAAAATCCAAGAAAATGTCAAGAAAAAAAAAAAAGACTTAGATTAGAAATTAGGAAGAAACTTCTTACTGTGAGGGTGGTGAGGCACTGGAACAGGTTGCCCAGAAAAGCTGTGGATGCCCCAAGCCTTTAAGCATTCAAGGCCAGGCTGGATGGGGCTCTGAGCAACCTGGTCTAGTGGAAAGTGTCCCTGCCCATGGCAGGAGGTAGAACTAATTCATCTTTAAGGTCCCTTCTAATCCAACCTATGATTCTATGAAATCATCACAACTTTCTTCCAGGTAATGAAAAAGTAACATAGACCTTTCCTTAAAAAAACTCTTAGAGGCCTCAATGCATTTTCAAAATTAGGAAAAAATAGTACTGTATTACTTTCTGGTTTTGCAGCTAGACATAACTATAACATACATTAACTTAATTATTTTGGGCCATAAAGATCCTGGAAAACTGGCTGCTTTTTTATTAATATTCTGGCCTTTGATGCTGAGCTTGATTTGATATGGAGGGAAGGAGCAAGCAAAGGCCTATGTTCTGGTTCTCAGTGTGAACATGGTAGGAAATAAGGAGAAACTGGAAAACAAGTTCAATGCATCTGCACCAGCAATTACAAGCTGTCAGAGGACACTTGAATACTGGTTACAGTTACGTGGAAACTCTTGATCATTGTAAAATGAGAAGCAGGGTCACATTTGCCTACAGCATTTGTCTTTGTTTTCTACCAATACAAACTCAGTCCAATAGTATCCTAAATATATTACAGCACACACATCTATTTAGAGCCTAGAAAGAGGATTTCTTACTCTGGAAATAAGAATGTTCTCACATTTTCAGGTAACTGTCAGAAGGTTCATACACTTTTTCCACTGTGAAAAGGTATATAGCTTCAAATATTCACAAAGAGAGAGACTGGGTATTTATAATGTTTACATTCTCCTCATTATCAATAATTAAGTAGAAATAAATATGTAGCAATATAATTAAGTATTAAAGTTCTTCAAATCACAGAAACATTTAGGCTGGAAAAGGCTTTTAAGATCATCCAGTCCAACTGTTAACCCACTACTAAACCATTTTCCTAAGTGCACTAGCTACAGGACTCCTAAATACCTCATTCCCTCCCTGGGCAGCCTATTTCAGTGCTTCACAAGTCTTTCCATGAAGTTTACCCTCACAGCCAATCCAAAACTCGCCTGGCACAACTTGAGGCCATCCCATTGTTTTTTTCTTGGGAGAGGGGACCAAACCCCACCTCTCTACAGCCTCATTTTACCTGTAGTGAGAGATGAAATAGTTGTAAAACTATATAAATTGTATTAATTATTAAAATTAATAGAAATAGTTCAGATAACACAGATAAATTGTCATAACAAAAGTAAATAAATATCTTTTGAGGGGGAGCAGTGAATACTGAGTTAGAAAGTGATGTTTCTTCCCTTGAAGGCTAAATTAATGAAACAGTTTAAGAACAATCTATGCTTTCATTTGTCACTGTCTTGAATGTGGGTCACTGTTAAACTGGGTTAGAACATAACTCTGTTTCCCACTGCACATTCTGGTTTATGATCTCAGAAACCCTTAAATGAGCCCAAATGAGTAAGGTTTGCATACACTTTCAAGGACTTCTCAAGAGTCCCTTTCTTTCCTACCTATATTTAGGTGATCCTGTACAGCACACTCTAATATCCAAAGTCCAGTCAGAGCCTCCCAGAAAAAAAAAAAAAAAAGCCATATACTTCTGGAAAATACCTAATATGCACCATACTATACTGCATTTAGAAGTCTACTAGCAAATTCCTCTGGCCAGGATGCATTTCACAAATGCAGAAGCCAATTCTATAAGGCAATGTGATGAGGTAAGTCCCTGTGGCACATGTGATGCTCAGGATGAGCATGTGGCCCAAGAAGACTCCAGATTGCATCCAGATTTGTAGCTGTGTATCCTTTTTTGATTATGATTCAATGACTCTCACATCAACACTATTTTGGTAATAGCCAACATTGACAAAATGTGTCACTTCACAGAAAGTTCTGAAAACCCAGTTTGTACAGGATTAAAAAAAAAAGTTTTTAAACCCCAGCTTTTCCTATAGAGGAGGAATTATATTTTGATCACAAAGGCCTAAAGCAAATAAAGATTTTTAAATTTTATTGCTCTCCAACATGCTGATTCCTAAAGGTAAAAAATAATCTCTGATGTCAATATATTATCTAGTAAACAACCTTTCAGTTGCTTTTCTTGGCCTACTTATTATCACCTCCAAAACCATTCAGGGAGCTTTTCTAATTTAAATAAAGCTCAAGGTCATAAGGTTTACAGGGTTCTCTCCAACATTGCCTGGAGCATTACATCTTTGTTCAAACGTTCACTAACAAGGAAACCAAAAAATAAACCAACCAAATTAAAAAACATAGATGACAAAACCCAAAGAAACATCTATGTCTTTACACAAACTTCTGAGGCTGTTTGTTCCACCCCAAGAGTTACATTTAAACAAATAAAGACAACAACAACAAAAATTACAAAAGTTCTCATAATGCAATTTGCAGCAGAAGCTGCGAATGCTTGCCCTTAGTCTGGCTGTCTTCAGTGTAGAGCGGAGATGTTAACCATGGAACTGGTGAAGAAAGATCAGATCCTTAACTAGAGTACACTGTTGAGACGGAGACGTTTTCTATAACTAACAGATTTTTTGGGAAAAAAAACAACCCAAACCATCAACGTAAAAATCTGGATCAATAAGTATTTTTAATTACTATTAAGATGACTGTTTTTAAAGGGTTGTTATTTTTGACTCCTTTTTGCACAGAATATATAAGTATCTATTCCCATTTAAAAAACAGAAATACTGTGAGCAGTAGTTTTTCTAACATATTTATTAATGTAGAATCACTCTTCAGAGCACCTTTGAAATCAAAACTGACACATGTACTATGAAATAAATGTATTTCAGAAAAAAATGCTACAAAAAAAAAATCTCCTCTCTAACTCAACTTGATTGGTTAGGTCTTATTGTAAGGTTGTGCAAGAGAGAGGACACGGTTCTCTCTCCTGGGAGGTGTTGGTTTGCTTTACTACTGATCCCACTCAGACATATGTAGAAAGCTAACATTAATTTATGGAAGAAACCATCCAAATCTTATTCTTGATTCTGGCCTTTTTTGTTCCCTACACATGCTTCAGCCATGATGCTGCTCACATGAGTTTCTGAAGCTATGCTGAGGCAATACACTGTATTTATTTTATTGCATTTATTTATTCAAATTGTATTTGAATAAATAAATACATTAATAGTACAGAGTTCTTGAAGAGCACTCAAGTTGTCCTACTATTTATTGTTGCTTATGAGAAATATCCAGCAGCATCCTTCTACATTCCTGCCACACAATACCTGTCGGCATGTTGAATGTGAAAAATCAACTTGTAAAAAAAAAAAAGTTAAATTTTTGAAAGAAGTTGGTATGCACCTTGTCAGGAAGACAGTGAAGAACCTAATTTTTTTTTCAGCATATTACTTTCTTATTACAGGGAGGGATGCAAGAGGGAGGTCGCACAGAAGAAGTGAGTTAGCACAGTAAATATACACAGATGTAAGCATGATCAGAGTATTTAACCTTTTGCATAGTAGGGGTAATGGCAGTTTATTTTCAATAATAATACTGCAGGATTCCTGAATACAGCTTGTATCTGAAGTGATTTTTCTACTATTCATATACATGGAAAAAAAAGTGCATCTGTTAAAACAATTAGAAATAATTTAGGACAGTAAGAATTTCTGGTTACTAAAAAGAATTTCTGTCTTCTCTCTATGGTTTGCAGTATTGTATATTTTTTTATAAAAGCATTCTTTATCAGAAAGAAGCAAGGTGCTAACAGCAACAGAAGATTTTCTGATCACAATGCATGCCTTGTTATCCCAAATATTGCCTGAATTTATATTATGGTGGAAAAGAAGGCTCAGGATCTGAGTCTTCAGATCTTCTTTTATCTACTGCAGTAGATTTAAGAAGTCACATGCATTGTGCATGTTGAACATATTGAACAGGGGAATATTCCCTCTGTAAGAGAAAAATTTATGAATATTTTAGGAGATGCCAGAAGGACTAAGATCTCTCCTGATGAACAAGTATTTGTGGACATGAGGTTCTCTATAGATAATTATTTATGTAGAGTGGGGAATTATCATGATCATTTTGAATAAGCACAGAAATAGGAGTGGTAGAGTTTTTTGAAGCCTTCCTTACCAGCTTGTCTACCTACTACCTTCAACTGAGAATGCAGTGATTTGAATTACAGTAATGGAATCTACTATTAACTACAAATTATAGATAATTTGCTAAAATCATATTACATTTTTAAAGACAGTGATAGTCTGGAGAAAAATTTTGAAGCTTAAGTTATTTACAAAATATGAAAACAAAAGTATTGATAGCTTCATATTGTCCATAAAAGACACCTCTAAAATTTTAGTTTAAAATTGCATCTTAAAAAATTAAGAACAATTCCTATTATTTGTGGAACAGAAAAATTACTTGAATCCCTGGGGATCTGAGAACACATTCTGACATCTAGTAGCTTTTAAGAAAAATAACAAAACCAGAAGTTTCACACTCAAGCAAAGAAACATTTTTAAAAGTTCTTGCTTTTCATACACAAACTCTATTCACTGAGAAGAGGATTACAAAAAAAAATAAAAAATACTTGCTGAACGGCTTTTAGTTCTTCATAGAAGCAACATGATGCAAACATTGGAAAGGCTACATAGTTTGAGGGGAAAAGACATCAAGCACAAACGTTCCATGTAAATCTTATCATTGCCAAGTTTAGGAAAATGAGGACAGCATGCAAGTTTACAGGGAATGAAGGATTTCACTAGAAGCAGAACAGTTTGTAGATGGGTTTAAACACCAATATTGGATGGAAGCAATTTAAAACTTCTAAGTAGGGGAGAAAAAAAGATCTTCCCTCATTTCATACCATTTTCCTGAGGCTTCCCTTTTTTGGCCTTTTCTACATCTTCTGTTTTAAGAGTGCTTCAAACAGGAGCAAGAGGGAAAGGAAAACCTGTTTAATTAGCAAAGCACAGTGCCATCTTTCCCCATGCAGGAAGAGGCTCATATCTTCCAGCACCCCTTCTCAGTTGTCTCAGTCATTTGTGAGATGTGTGCCAGGCTCTCCCCTAGGTCCTCTGAACAAATGCTGCAGCAGTCTAGGGGAACATTCACTATGAATGGGGCTGGAGAACGTGCAGAACAACTTCTAACACTTTCCTCAGGAAGTCACTTTATTTTATCTGTTTTCATCTGAAAACAGCAAGAGATCCTTCCACTAGAAAAATATTCCTGTTGCATGAATTTCATTCGCTTAACTAGGAAACTCCAACTGGGTACCAAATGGTAGGACTTATATCCTTGTATATATTTTCTGCCATATGTCAAGGAATTGGCTGTATCTTGAGAACATTATAGCTCTGGCTGATTCAGCACGGTGAAAAGCCCACAGCCAAGCACTCAGAAATAGGGGCTTAGGTCAGGGAATAAAGATTGCCATGTCAATCATTTTTATTTGTAACAGTAAAGAAAATCATTGGCTTATGAATGTCAGATCAACTGAAGTTACCATGTGATTTTTTACACATACAGGATGATAAAAATATGTCACCTGTTACAGAGAAATACTCAATAACTCTCCCACAAAAAATGTGTCTATATTTGCAGATCTAAAAACAATTTTGTAAACATTTTCCATATGTATAAAATTTAAATTAATTTTGCTAACAAAAAAATTTAAAAAAGGAAATATAGGGTTTATCTGTCTACAGCATATTATCTGTAATATTTTCCCATTATAGAAATATTTCCAAAGCTAGAGGTCTGAGATCTTTCTTTTTATAGTTCAGAGAAAGTGTGAAATTGCAAAACATATCCTAAATATTTATAAAATGGAGCAATGGCATAGATCATAAAACCCCAAAATCTTTCCAGTGTCTACTATGCTCATCATTTGATAAGTCTATGTTTAGTACTTTACCTATGATAGCATTATAGAAGATATTTCTGAGGAAATAAAGATACAAAAGATGAATTATAAGCCTCTACCAAATGATATCGTATTAAAAGTGAGATTTAAGAACAATCTAAAGAAGCAGCTTTGAGTTCAGTATCTAACATTACCAGAAAAGTGAAATTCCCATGAAGCAATGCTCTGTCACCATGGCAACCTCACAAGGTAGCACAAAAGGGTTCATCTTTATGCAATGCAGTTTTATAAAATCTATCATCCTAAATGTGACAGCATGTAGGATCTTGTGGGTCTGCTGTGACACCACAATGCATAGGAGTTATTAAATATAACCAATGCCTCATTTATTACCAGTCAAAGGAGCTACCTTTTAAATGCAAATGTTGAAAATTAAAATGAAGGCTCTAATCAGTAAAGCTCCCCAACCTCAAATTACCATGGGGAGAGTAACAATATGGGCTGGCCGACATTGTGTTTTAAAATACTAATACCAAGATCTGTGCTTATTTTTGACAACTGTAACATGACCTTTAGAAGTAAAAGTAATAAAAACAGTATGACCACCATTTTTTGAAATAAAACCCTGTAATCTCAAAGCATAAAAGATATACTAATGGGTGGTTACAAAGGGGATTACAGTGCAACCTAGTGAGTATATCTTTGACAATCCACAAGGCACAGCTTTTTACCACATAAATATAATTTATTATACTTAAAACCTGCTTGAGAGCAAGGTTACCTGGCAAAACTGCAGCAGGTGCTTCTGGCTAATTTGATTCAAGCTATTTTCTGCAAAATGTCTAATTGTGAATGGCTCTGCCTATTGATCTCTTGCTAAGATCAATACATTTTTTTCATCTCTGTGAACCACACAGGGAGAAGAAAAAGAAAAAGGCTTACAATAGATTTCTTTCACAGAGGATGGTATCTTTTTTTTTCCTTTGACCCAAATGTCATTCTTACTGTGAAAAATCATACAAACCAAAATCTAGAATGGAATTAAACAAAAATATGCAAACTATAATGAATCATAAACTTTCAAATACTGCAATGAGGTCTTATTTTTCTTATGTTTGTTTGCATTTTTTTTAACAGCATGTAAAAACCTAGAGAAAGATATTTTAAATGACCTTTAGGATGTCAGAACAAGCACGATATTGGCTTAGTGAATGTAAAGAAAATTCACAACTAACCTTCTTCTCATGAAATTGCACCACAAAATTAACATTTTCTTTTTTTCCCCTTAATAGAGTATAAGCCCATGAACTCAGACATGGAGTTAGTAATAGAAATATATCCCAGATGCAGCTTGCTTCCAAAGGTTTTCTTGTTGATTAGTGTGACTAATAGTCACATTTCTTAAGCAAATATCTTTGTATGTCATCACTACAATTCATGCTCTTCAGAAATAACCAAAGTTTTGAGAATAATTCAACTAGAGAAGGCATAAATGTACTTTTACAAATAAGCATAGAATAGTATAGTCTTGATAAAGACAGAAACTAAAGTCAGGATTCTCTGCAGAAGCATTTTCTCATGTAAGTGCTTTTTGAATTCCAACTGAACTCATTAGGGAGAAAAAAGAATGATACACATGCTATGCCATGTGTCATAAGGACAAGACAGCACTTTTCCAGCTTTCCTATATATTTTCACAGGAGTATGATGACAAACTATTAACACAGGTTGGCCAGCTGTGTGGAACTTACCCCAGCAAGAAAGAAAGCCCTGCATTGCACACAACCGGAAAATTTGCTCCCTAGCACCACTTCGTGTGACTCTGCCACAATGAAGAGCCTTCCTCAAGATGCATCATTTCCCATTAATCTTTGATGGGATAATGGGACATTTGAAGTTACATCATTTTTCATGAGTACCTCTGAGGTTGCCCAAAATTCGACAGCAGCTGAATTAGATCCTGGCTGCTAGTAGAATTCATGAAACAGCATAAGTTCTCATAAAATATACCCATTGGCTCTTTTGCCCTTTTGTTGCTCTCCAATTGCTCACATGAACATAGAGTTTTATAAATATGTGGCTAAGACCTCATTCCTCAATGTGATTATGAGCAAAGTAAAAAAATCTTCAACAGAGAGTAGCAAGAAATTACATTAAAAAAAAAAAATCTGTAAGCAACATCCAGAGCTTACCCGCCTTTCAAAGACAGTGCCTTGAAAGGGGTATTTTTGCTGACCTGCCATCATCATGCCACGACTAAGATTTCATATTGAAGCAGTTGGAAATTAATCAGAGAGTTGCTGGTCCTCCCCCAGAGCAAAATTGAATGGGGGGCAGTCAAATATAGCAACTTGGCTTTAGATTGCAAGCCCCAAAGCATATTTTGTTATTCCTATGCCTTAAGATCAAACTATTCAGAGACCAAAACCACGTATTTCTTCTTATAAGAATAACGTCTCTTTAAAAGCAAAGATTATTCATATGAAGTGTAATAGAGATTTATAGTTTACAGCAATCAAAACCATGACAATGTTTAAAATCTACTTAGCACATCTATGCTTTTCTTTGCATCATACAACAGTCATGTTTGACTGACTACAACTTTTTTCAGTAAGAGAACATGATGAAAAACAGAATCAATGGTCAGATGGCTCTGAGAAATCTTATCTTAATTACAGCATATTCCCAGCTCTGAAAGTAATCTCCTTAGCAATTTTTCCTTCAGTAAAACAGTATATTGTATCCTCATCTGTGTACTAATTTTAATACAATAATTAACATTACCTGCTTTGATTAAGAAATTATTTACAATACTTGCTGAACTCAATATCTTCACAATATCATCTAATTTATTCTCTGCTGTTAATTTATGACCTAGTCTATTTTTGTGACTGGGGTAGTTTCTGTATGTTTGTGCAAATAGTTGAGTGTTAAATAGTAATTTCCTTCCTATATATTTCCTATATAAAAATAAAATAGAGAGTTTATAATCATCCTTTTTAAATTTCTGTAAGATGTATGACTTTAAATCATCTATTATAGAAAGGCTTACCTGCAAGCTTCATTTCAGTCAAGAAGAATTCTGCCATAGATTTAGGTAGGAATGAAATATTACCCTTCCAGAGCTTAACTAATAAACAAGTTCACAGCCAAATTATTGATTTAAAGTAAAGTTTACTCCATAAAGCTCAGAGTGAAAAAAATATCAATATATTTAAAGTTTTGATGTGTCTGAGTAATCTGATTTAAAATTGATTAATTAAAATCTTCAAAAAGGAATTTATATAAACACAGATTTAGAGACTGACTTTTATACTATTCCATCTACTGCTTTTTCACACTGATAACAATATAGCCATTTATTATAAACATTTAAGCCCCCCACACTTTTATAAATTTTCCTACAAATGAAAATGTATTTTAATGACATAATCTGCCATACTTCAAAGTCTTAAAGACTTCCATTAAAGCCCAGACTTAAAACATTCCTTCAGCAGCTATTGACTACCTCAAGACATAGATTGAGGGATGTCTATTTTCATTTCTAAGAAGTGGAGAACAAAGCATGTACAAGAGAGATGGATCATCACAAAGCACTACCGCAAGTAAAAAAAAAATAAATAAAGCAATATCGAATCAATAGTAATATTAGCTATATTGATGACCCTTTTCATTACCATAATTCTGAACACAAAACAAATTTCTACCACATCAGCCTGCCAACAATATCTGTGGGTTGCACGAAGGTGAGCAGGTGGAGCCTTTTACCATTTTCCTATGAGTAATTCAATTGTAAAAGCAGCACTCTCAATTTACCACATAAGTTAATTAGTAGATTGTTTCACGGCAGAATATTGGCTTTTCTAGAGTTATATCCAATTTCTTTACAGTAAATAATACTACGGTCTACTCTCTTACATATTTAGAACAATTAGTTGTTAATACCAAGGGATGGACTATGAAAACTTTTCTCACAGTGAAGAAACCACCATTCACAGGTCTGTGCCGCAAAACTGCACTGCCAGCTTAGAATTCACCACAAGGGCTCTCCAGCATGTTCTGCCTATTGAGGACGCCTTCTTAGCAGAAAAGTGCCTTTTGAAATTCCCATTCTTGACAGCCTCTTTCATCACTTAGCCACATTGGACTTACCTGCCACAATAGACATATCTTCTCCTGCACTTCCATCTCTACCCTCTTTGACTTTAGGCTCATCCTGCTCAGTAACTGGCAGTAGCTACAGAAACATCTGGGTCCAGATTTAATAAAGCATTAAATTTAATAACCCTATGAAATTTCATTCTGTGCCATGCTTGCAGGTTGAAATCTTACTTATCAGAGTGGGAGCATTACCTGCAGCTGAACAATAAGATTTGGATATACGGCATCGAGTGTTTTGTCCTTCCCTCCAAAGAAAACAGAACCTCTTCTCTGTACAGAACAGTAGAACTTCCACAGAAGATTCCAAAGAAATAAAATTGGGAAGAAAAATACTGTCTTTGCAATCTCTTGTTGCAGCAGCCTTCTTGTTAGAGGTTAGAAATGGGCCAAGACACAGACATCTTATTTATCAGAGCATAAAAAGGGTCCTGGTTTATTCCTCTTCACAGCTCAGCCATCCTGACTCCAACCATTCACTGACTCTGGCTGCAGCAAGCTCCTACTGTAGGTTTCCCTTGCAGCCTCTGACTGCTGGTTATTTCTTGCTGAACTCTGACTACAGGGATCACTTTGCAGACTCTGAGTGCAGCTTTTACCTAGCCAGACTGTGACTGCAGGTTCTAACAACAGGCTCTAACTGCAGACCCAGACTGACCTCACAGCAGTGATTCTCTCTTCCCAGGATCCTGCTTCTTCAACATTCCTTCTCCTTCATGATCCTTAAGGCTCTTTCTCCTTCATGATCCTCACCACCTAACTCACTCCCTTTTATCACACTTACCTTTATTGGATATAGTTGTGACTCGTCAGGGGCGAGGCTGTATTGGGTAATTAAGGCACCTGTTACTTATCAGGGACATGGTTACTTGTATTCCTTTCTCTTATGTCTGTGTCCTTATTTTGATCCATAAAACCCATTGAAAAAACATTGAATTGTTCAGGTTGTAAAAGACCTCTAAGATCATGGTCCATGTGTTGACCACCATCACACAGATATATCCTACATTCTTACTCTAAGACAGCTGAAAAACAGATGATGACATAAATAATTTCATAATAAGTGCTAGGACTATCATACAAAAAAAGTAGTTAGCTGACATTCGATAATATAATTCCTATGCAAATTTTCAATGGATTTGTAAGGCATTTTCCCTCAATCCTACCTTGTAAATTAATACTTGTTTTCTTTAAGGATGTTATTAAATCATTGAAAGTTGATCTGTATCCCCAACTTTCCCACTTCCATTGACCTTTATAACAGCAGATGAGTCCTGAGCCTCTGAGCTCTGGAAACGATATCATTTTACACCTCATATAGTCTAGGCTGACCAAAACCTTAAATCTTTTCTTTGTGTGTCTCAATCAGTAGCAATAAAAGATTTGTGTATGTGAGACTGCACCATCCTGGTGATTCTGCTCTCTGTGCTGGATCAACCTGTTTCATGGAAGTGACTCTGCTCTCCATGCTTAAGGAAGGCTCTAGGCTACAACTCAGCCCTATTCCCAGATTTGGGAATAGGTATGATACCAAGATTCCACATATTGCTGTAATCTTCGTCTGTTTGTACCTTCTTTCCAGACTTTCAATAGGCATGAAAAGAGAGGCCAAAGGCCTAATAAAGACCTTGCCCATATTTGCAGGCTAATCAAATGGTAATTTATCTCACATTTTAATGAGTTACTTAAATTAAGTAAAGAGTCTATAATCATCATGACAATTAGAAATGCATATATTTTGAGCTACTTTGAAATAAAATGGTTTTAGATAATAGAAATCAAAGTAACAAACAAAAGCTACAAGTTGCCAAAAAACGCCGCATAAGCATGGACATGTGGACATGGGTGTGCCTTCTTAATGTCATGTTGGAATGCCAAAACTGAGATATACACAATTTCCTAATGTAGATTTTGATAAGAACTGTTTAGATCTCACAATCTGTACTCAGCAACCTCACAATTTTCACTTTCAGAATACTAAAATTCCCACAGTACCCAAAGGCACCCTTCATATTCACCCTTCTACTGCAGAACAGGCCTGTGTGCAGAGGCAAGGGTTCTGCCTTCTTGTGGGCAGGATTTCTCCAGCCCTTTCGTTAGATCCCTTTTAGCATTGTAGAGCTGGCCTTCAATATGAAAGGATTTTTTTTCCTTGCAAAATTAATGGTAAGAAAGATTGACTGCCTCTGGATGTATAATTCAATTTGAAGTATCTGAAAAATATTACTGAAAATCACCCTATTTGCCAAAAGCTGACAAGCTATTTGCACAAAACCATGGAAAGAATTCTGGGAGATGTCAGTAATGAATAGGATAAATGTTCTCAAAGCTTGATAACTAAAGGGAGTTTGCTGATAAATTTTAAATGCCTTCAGCATGCTCTAGAGTCACTTTATACAGATATTGCTCCTGGATTTATAAAAAAACCCAGCAGTTCTGAAAAAGTGCTACTTTTGTTTTGGATCATTTGACATTTTAATGCACATAAGTAATGACAGTGTATGCAACGTTTGTTATGTATGTAATGTAATGTATGTAATGTATGTTATTTCCTCATAAAAATTTTTTGACCTTGAGGCTTCTTTCCTTTTTCCATGTTTAAATATAAAAAAATTCAAAAGATTTCTTTAGGGCAAATGCAAATGTTTGGGCACCATATTCAGGCACATTACTAAATAATAATATATATTCTACCTGTTTGATTCTCTTCACTCTATTTTCTTATACATTTGTATTTCAGATTAGACTTGAAGCATTTTTGCTTCAAGGTCTTTTAAGCTATAATAATAATGTGGTTATGGAATAGGCATCTAGAATACCTAATAGCACATGTAAGAGATATTTTTCCTATTTTTAAAAAGCTGTAACTAAACGTTCATGTTCTGGAGAATCAGAGGTTATTTGATCTATTAAGCTTTATTTAAGGCTTAGATACACAAAACATAATAGAAATGTTAGTGGAAACAGAGAGAAGATCTATTTACTTGTCATTGGTAGAACATGTATAAAATAAAACTGGGTTTGACTGTTTCCACTTGCTGATTTCAGAGGCAAAATTCTTTTGGCTCTCTTATGCCTTCTTTAGCTTCTTTCTTTCTTCTTTTGCCACCACTTTCACCTCCTTGGTTATGTGAGAGCACCCTGCTACTTAGTTTTGCCCCTGGACCTAATCTGGCTAGGCAAATATTACAGACCTCTGATTAAGACCTAGAGGTCTCAGGGTTTTGTCTTCATTAACCTTCCTCTTGATATAGATCTACTTCATAATATCCTTCTCCTCAACTGGTCTTAAATCATCCATGCTAAAGTACATAGAGCTTTTTTTAATTCACTGTATTTGCAAAGATTCTTTGCTGATGTACAGGTAATGATCAAATTAGGTCTATAGCCTAAATATTTGATATTACTTTCAGAGATAGGAATTAAAATACAGTAATGAGGGGAGGAGAATGGTTAAAGGAAGCCTTTCTCTCTTGAAAATATTGTCATGAACTTAATATTAAGTAATTTTGTTATCAAATCAATTATGAAAATTGAAGACATGGAAGCATTGGAGTTGAAGAGCCTTTGACAGAAATGTAGCATTGTTGAATTCTGATCACACATCAAAAGTGACAGAAATGCCTAAGTAGGGTTCTTCTTTTTAAAGACTAAATGAACAACCAGAGAGCTTGAACAAGGCACAACTTCCAGGTCTCTCAGGCAGTTTTCTGTACTCTCTCAAGCCAAGACAGGACCAAAGACTGCCAGGTCTGGGTTTTCCACTTCTAAACTGTGATCCACTCCCATAGCAACAGCTCTTTCACCTTCCCGTTCTTCTAAACTTCTCCCTTTCCTGACCCTTGGAATATAAGAAAAAAAGTAGATGAGTGGTTGGTTGGCTTTATTAAAGGCTTTTTTGGGACCTACTGAGTATTGGAACAGTCAGTCCTAGGAAAAAACACTTGGCAGGAAATAGCTATGGTGTCTTAAAAATTTGGGAGCATTTACCTTACCCTTCTCTTAGCAACAGGGAGACACAGTCAGTAGAAGAAAAAAATAGAATAATAAAATCTTTTTATGCCTGTACTTCTATGGCTCTTCAGAACCTTCCTGCCTTCTTTGAGACTTCACAGACACAGGTAGTTTTCAAATCTGTCTAGAACTAGGTTTAAATGTCAGGACACTGAAGTTTTCCCATGTAGTTTTCTACTTAATGCCTTAGTTTTTCAGGGAAAAGTTTTGAATACAGTAACCCAGAACGGGCTGCTCTGACTATCTTGTGCCAGAAGTCGTCCTCCCACGCTGCAAGCATCTCAGAGGTGCTACAGGTATTTAATTAGCAAAGTGCTTCACAAAAGAATGCTAAATGTTCACACTCTAAGCAAAAACACTGTCCTTCAGGTAAAAAGGAGAGACAAGATATTAATAAAGTTTTAATAAAGTTCCTGTCAGCATTACTCACCCTTTTTTGTACTCTCTCAGCTTTCCACTTAGCATTCGACAAAACCCCTCTTTCTTGCAGTCCATATTCACACTACTGCCTTGATCATAGGAAAACTGAACATCTTGAGTGCATGATAATTAAGAGCACCTGTAATCCAATTAGTATTTCACTGCTCTCCACACATGCAGTGGCTTTGTTCTTACACCACAGAAACCCTGTTTTCTACTCAGTTTGAAAAAAATTCAAAACAACAAACAACAAAACCCAAAAAACAACCCCAAAACTAAAACAAAGCAGAAGGAAAACCATCCCAAATGCTACTTGCACACATTATTAAAAAAAATACACATGCTCTGTGTTATTGCTGATAAATTTTTCTTTCCAAACCATCCCAGACTGGCACTAATGTCTGCTTGGTTACAATTCCTAATGCCTGTTTACAGACAAACGCACTACAATAAGCTCAAATACTGAAACAGTCAGACGTGTTCCATGTAGAGTTAGTAAAACCAAATTAATTTAGATTTTGAATCAGACACATTCTGGAGTACTGGAAAGATGTTTTTTGCAAATAACATGCCTGACTACGTCAACAGCCATGACCACACTTCATTGATACTCAAACAGCTGCTGAAACTGTCAGCAGATGCACCACAGGCAAAATAGGAATTGAGAACCATATTTTGAGGTACAGAAAGTTCATGCTTTAACTGCCAATTAGGTTTTCCTCAGTCCTTCAGCATGACAGACACTGTGCAACCATGAATGCATCAGGGCATCATCAGTTCTCCTGCTAAACAGTGTCTCTTGTAAACAGAAGCAACACAGGGTGAGAAAAAATATAAAATGTATAGTAAATGTAAAAGAAAAGGAGATTGTGTCATGCTTTTCTCCAATATATTATTTTATGTGAATTCAAATATTATAATCCAACATAAATTATACAAAATGATCTAATTATAACTGCTGGAGGGCTTAGGGTTGCCTCTTGAATGGATTTTTAAAGTTTTGTTTTGCTTTTTGCTGTCAATTCCTCTGTATCAGCCTTCAAACATACAATAGCATCCTTGAAGTGACATTTTAATATGCCCTGTTCTCAAACACTTGCCAGAAATTAATTCTCTGAGAATACCAGATGCTGCCAATTCTGAGGGATGACATTGAGACCAAGAAGGAAGCTGCTCAGAGAATTTCTGAAGTGCCCACACTCACTGTGCAGCAGCACAGGAGGAACCAGGGGCAGGGATTTGCCACATATTTGAAGCCTGTTCCTCTGTTACACACCAATACAGCTAGAACACAATCCAAATACATGGAAAAAATACACTCAGCTTTTCCTTATCTGAATCCCACTTCTCAATCTGAATCAGAATTCCTTTTCCCACTTCCCTATGGCTCTTCCCCAGAGCAAGTTCACTGATGGCTGTATAAGTACCAGCTTCATTAAGGACACAGAGGTAGATTAGAAAACAAGTACAGAAGTTCCAAAAGAGAGGTCTCCTCTTAGCTACACATACAGATGCTTCCATAATATATATTAATAATTAGTGCATTAAAAAATAAGGAAAAAATTGTAGGAGAGACATTTTTCCCCATCCAAATGAATACGATTTTTCATTTTTCCCAATGACACATATTCAGCTGCTTGTACATATATTTGACCCATTGTATTAATAAATTATCAAACAATAAGATGTTAATAACCCAGAGGCTGTTAAGGCTACAAGGTGTGTAACTGAATACCAGTAATTAGGCATAGATAAAATGCTTTCCCCCTCCCCTCGACAGTCAACATGTATTACCAGGGAAAGGTCTGGAATTTTTTTAAACTAGAACTATCCCAACTCCATTGACTTAAATAACTCCTTAATTTTTTTTTCATATGTTCTGGGAGAAACTACATAGTCCCATTTGTCTTCTTGAATTTTAGCAAATAACAGGATCTTTTCCTGGCTACAGTAAAACCGAACATTAAGAAAGTGTTTGAAGTCTTCATGAATAAAGATAATTCTGATGTAGAATAATAAGTCCTTCAAAAAAGTAACCTATGATTCCATCCTCTTCTTTTGTGTAAGCACATAGCAACTAAAGAAGACTACTTAAAGTCTTAAAGAAGACTTAAAGACTACTCTCAGTGAATATACATTTGAATGGTGAGGTTCAAAGAGAAACTAAATATTAGAACTTCTTTCCTTAAATTAAAAGACTCTCGGTCTTATATATTTGACTCTTTCTTCCCTCTAATTCAGAGCACTCTATGGTTGCACTCTTATAGTTTCCCTCTTACTTATAGCATTTCCTAGATTAGATTACAATTTCTATTCCTCATTTAATTTGCCAGTTTTGAATAAGCATTTTTCTCTGTATAAAAGGGCAGATATGAACAGCTCCAGCTTTGCTGCATAAATAATCTACAACAATGTTTTTTCCAGGGTTTATCTGCTTAGTCACTGCATGACAAGGCAAGCTCATTTCTTACAGTATAACTTGAAGACCTCCAAAACCTGTTGCAAATGTGTAACAACAACCTGTATAAAATAAAAATACTGAATAGCACAATGCTCCTGAATATATTTACTGCAGTATTCAATTCAAAGTATTCAAAATAAATAATCACAGCAAAATATTGAAGGTTGAGGAGGATCAATCTCCCTTTGATTCACACTTCCATATATGTTTGAGGTTTTCCCATGAAGGTGTTTCAGTTATCATGTTACATCCTGGCTTAAGGGAATGCTTTGAATGATTTTTCCAGTTAGTCCATAAGGGCTTGACTTTGGGGAGCTCATTGACACATAATTCCATCTACACAAGAAACATTATAAAAGTGTCACTAATAATGCAAAACTGGCGTGGCTCTTTTAATATCTGACAATTTTCTTACATGTTACCACAATAATTTTTCTGTTCTGTGTGATTCATAGGTTTCAAGGCCAGAAAGGTTGTTTTTTGATTATTTTGTCTCATTTCCTGCATAATACAAATTGCAGCCTGCCAGCTAGTACATGAGAGACCTCCTCTTCAAGCAGTTTAATGGCTAAGAACCTAGTAAATGTATTTTTAGTCTTTCTGAAGCCTGCTCTTCTGACTTGGGTCTCAAGAGTATGCCAACTAGGTAGAGGAGTATAGGCGCATTCTTGCCTCCCAAGGTAGATAATTAGCATGACCTAGATATATGTACATTTCTGAGAGTTATATGTACTTATTAAAAGCTATAGGGGTGATATACAGATCTTTTAGGTGTTTTGAAAAGGAAAATATTAATTAAACTTTCATTTTGCTTTTATAACAGCTTGATAAATGCAGAACTCTCAAAAACCTGTTTCATTAACAAGCCTATTCATCTCAGGGACAACCAAAATGAATAGTCTTGTTAGCAAGGTGTAACTCTATCAGCTATTTTAGAACACTGGATAAATATCACATGTATGTGTTTTCCTGGAAGAGAGAAGAAATGACACATAATGACACATGAGTAATTTTTATTACATATTTGTCATTATATAAAGCATTATAAAACCTGAGATAGAGCCATTTCTGAGAGGTAAAGTGATGAAGTACAGCAGGTTCTATTTACCTGCTAATGTGACTACATCCTGAATGTGGTTCCATGTATGTATGGTAAATGTGTATATGTTAATATAAATTGTTGAGGAATTTGTCCTTTAGAATTGTGAACGACTTACTGTGTTTTACTCCATGTATTCAGTACTTCCCAAAATTTTCAAAAGGAATACAGGAATTTATCCTATTCACAGTAGCCTGAACAGCAGCATCTTTGCTCTGGGGAAGTATGTAGCAGTAGACTAAAAGCGGGACTCAGATAGATTCGTGTAATGCTCAGAATACAGATTTGCCATAGATATTTTCCTGTGTCATATAGGATGTACAAAAGTTCTATACAGATAAATATGCTGCATGAAAATCATTGGCCCAATCTTGCTCTTAGATACTTTTACATTGTTCTTTACTGAAATAAAAATCTTCTTCCAGTATTATAACACAGTCATAGTCACAGACAGTATTGTTATTTGAATAATTCACTGCAGAGAAGTATAGAGACAAAAAAGTCTACTAAGGACATTAAAAAATATCTTTGCATGACTGAAACAGCCACAGCTGCTATTTTTATGTTTGAAGGTGCATAATGATGTAAGAACTTAAGAACTTAGAGGGATAACCTCAAAATTCATGGTTTTCAGAGGCATTTGAATGAAATGAAAACACCAGTTCACTACCTGTACCCCAGTGATGTAGGGGTGTTTGGGTAAATCAAGATTAAATCAAAATAGAACACTTAAAAATCTCCTATCACTTTTGTGATGGTGTAAACATACAGTTCAATATAACTACAGCCAAATGACTCTTCTAAAACTGAAAATTTCATAACAACTAGTCAGTAGCTGCAGTTAATGCAAATAATATCAAATACCCATTTAAATAAACATCCATTAATAGTCCAAATAGCATTTTCAAACAGGCATTTGGCTTTAAAACTAATTTATGCTTTGTATTGCACAGCTTCAGGAGTAAGATCACAATTTGCAAACATAGTTTTCAATGGAGATTTGCATATAAATGGCTTTGGTGGGGTTTTAAAAATATTTCTTAGGGACTTGTGGAAATACTAAATGTATCTTGTAAATACCTTGTAAGACCAAGTGGTTAAGCAGAGACATTAGCTGAGAAAATCAAAAGACCAGCTTGTATTACGAGCAAAATGCCTGCAATGTCCTTTTCCTGACACCAAAAGCACCTGGCACCTTTTGATATAACTCAGGTTCTTCCTAACAGAGACAATAAGGTACAATTGTAGGAAATCAAGTAAATTCTTCCTGACTTCTAGTTCTAGAGAGAGATGTTACTGTTGGTTGGGAGTGGGGTCATGTAAGTACCAATGCAGCTGCCATCAGGAACCTCTCATAAAGGATGCTTCAGGAGCAGAGTATCAATTGTCACAGAAAGATATTTAGCTTCTTTTCCTTTGGGTGGATACCCCTGAAAATGGAATAATCATCGCTCATGATATGGAATTTAGGACAGAACTGTTAGCTAGGAGTAAACCCAGTAAACATTTTCCAGACTTATACTCACTATAAAATGTTGAATTTTGCTTTCCAGGCAGACTCCCCTCTGTCTGAAGAATATGCAAAGGCAGATGAAAGGAATTAGACTCAGCTGCTTTATTTTCCTCCCAACCCCAATACAGGAAAGCTACTGAAGTCAATGCTGTGATGCCAGCAGTGCCAGGTGTTCTGTGGTAGCCTCTTGTTATCCAAGGTTGCTTCTATACAGCTTTATTACTTGCCAGTGAATCAGTCCAGATGCTTCCTTTCTTTAAAGAATAAATGTCTACTTTGAGCACAAAAAAAAAAGTACCAGAACCTCTAAGTCATAGCAGCAAATTACAAAAACTGCCTTTAAATGAAATGCAGTGGTGATCAGAAAATTGTTCTAAGTGGGTGCCAACAGAAAGAAAACCTCTTGCCCTGAATATAGATTTAATGAAGAAGAAAGGACTCCTTTCACTAGAATAGATTCATTCAGTAAAAAGATTCAGTCACTTTTGTTTCCTCCCAAGTCTGAGAAAAAAACGTAGCTGGATAACAGGTTGGTATCTACGAAAACCATTAAAAGAATGATAAGGGCAGAATTTCATAGCAAAATCTGCATTCCATGCTCCAAAGTAATTTCCTATGAGAGTCCTCCTTTATGCTCCTGAACTTCCCAGTTCATTGCACGATTGCACTGTTCTGCTTAATTGCTTTAGGTGGACCCTGAAGTAAATATAGCTTTCTATGAGCAGTTAAGAACATCAGGGTTATAGAAGTCTGTGAAAATCAGGAAAGAGGGGTATTAGTAGCATCAGTGCAAATTATATTGTTTAATTAAAAGAGTTTAAAGATGACTTGGTAATTCAAATTTCTGTCTTTTCTAAGTACCTTATCATGTTATTACCACCAAAGAAAATTCCTGTAATGAGTAGGTTATGAAATTTGTATGCAGCATTCTTATTCCTACAATAAGGATTGATTCTGACCTATTTAAATATGTTTTGATTCCTTTGCAGGGAGTTGTTCTTGGTAGAAAAAATGTCATTATAATGTTCATTTAAAGAGCATAGTCCCCATTTTCAGTTACGCCAGTACAATTTTAGAGTGGTCTTCTTAGGAGTTCTTCACTTGCATTAGATTTAGTTTCTTTAGAAACTGTGCTAAAGTTTAGTCCAGAATTTTGTAATCTTGCATGTAGACGAAACTTAGAGATGTTCAGAAATACTTTTCCTTGGGGCTCAAATTTCTTTCCACTTAGCTGGTGAAACTCCACTGAGCATGATTGATTGGATTAACGTTAAAATCAGCTGAGACTTCTGTTCTGAGTGAGATGTACAATAATTTCCAATTACTTTTGATTTTCACTGAAATAATAGAAATTAAATTCTGTTTGGCTCATTTGTTTAGTTGCTCTTTAATATTTCAAGGACCGAATTTTATCCTAGGAAGATACAGTGCAGTCTTAGCGCGAAACTGAAATCTTTAGTGTCATTCTGCTGATATATTTGGCTCACAAGGAGGTTCAAGAATATTCCAATATCCAAGGAACACACCTCTCTCAAATACCTGTTTCATTGGAAATGTCTATGAACTCTCATGGAGTTTTACTGTACAAAAAAGATAAAGACCACTGAAGCTTTAAATTCTCATTTTCTATGTCAATTTATACATACACTAAAAGAAAATTTCCTTTAAGGAAGAAATTCTAAGTTTACGTATTTCTTTACTGCTTACCTGCTGGTTATAATTTTTACATCTTCAGAGTGACAGTTTAACTGTTTTCCATCCTCAATAAATCCCCTCATACTTTTTGGCCTGAAATACACATCCTTCATCTTGAAAGAGCTTTAATATTATTTTGAAAGATTCTCTGTCAGTTTGCCTATTTCTGGATAAACCTATGGTCATAGTGGAGCTTTGTGCTGAGGAAGCCAAAGTCTTATATATGTACTATCACCTACCACAATGTTTACTGGACCCAGCAGAAATCTACACATTTGCAAATATAACAATTTTTTTACATTAAATCCTTCAGAGTTATACATTTATTGTCTTTTCTCTGATTCCATAGAAAGTCTATGAAAAACACATGTTACATAATTTTGAGTGACGTCAGAATGATTCAGAACATGATAAATTCTTGATTTTTGTGGTGATAAGGCACTCTTGGTGTGGATTGGACATTGCCAAGCGGTGGTTTTATTTTAAAAATAAGTGTGTTCCCCTTTCATCAGAAAGTTTTCTTGATATTTGTGGCACATCCTTACAATTTCTTTTCATACAGCTGATGAGGAATCAGCCATCTTAGATAGAATTTTGAGTATGTGTGTCTTAAGGAAGAATTTGCATTTCTCTTCCTGATGTTGGTTGGTTTCTTCTGAGCCATGTGCTTCAGATAGAAAACTTCTTCAGCAGCCACGTTCTGCTGTAATTTTTTCCTCTTTGGGGACCTTTAATTGATCATATTTCAACATAAATTTGAGTCTGCAGCTTCAAATGTTAATATTGCAGGGTTGCAGGGTAGCACCCGCTGAAGTGCAAGGAAATTACTTGCTCCAATGCATCACAATAAACACTTAGTGTATAATTCATTATGATAGTCAACCAAAATTCGAACATATTGATCCATAAAAATATAGAGATTGTACAAATATTTATTGGAACATGTAGGCATGGGGGTATGGGTTACACACAAAACTTAACTGTAATTGTTTTGGTGAACAGCCGCTGCTCTTTAAAGATCCTGACGAGATTCTTTAGAAAAAAAAGAAGTCATTACAGAAGAGATATGATGTGTACTTTGGAGTACAAGGCACTTGGGAGTACTTTGAGGAACTTTAAAAATAAAGTTCATTAATTTACTAAAAAAAATTGTAATGCTCTGTCACTATAGAACACGCACACTGTCAGGTCAGGAAAGGAAAAAAAAAGAGGGGAAGTTTATTTTGTTACTTCAGTTTATATAGATTTTGGACAATGACCATGGGTTGGAGAATGAGGTTGCCACTTCTCCAACCACACTGGTCAAACTAGAAGTCCATCAAGTTTCTCCTCCCCAGGAGAGGAATGTCAACAACAGCAAAGTGTTAGATCAACATTCTTTTTGTTTACATGAAAGTGCATGAGAACTCTGAGAATCTGACTCTAAATATGTAAACATTTCAGAAAGCTGAAAAGAATTGTACAAGAACAGGGCACCAATGCTCTTTAAAAATAATGGCAATTTTATAGAGAATATTTTTTAAATTCTTATGCTCATAATTTTGTAAATTTTCCAAGACTTTCAAAATGTTTGGGACTTGTTAAATAGAGGTTAAATTTTTAAACCTTGTTGATTTGTTCCTTTTTATGAGTAGAAGCAACTACAATATTGAGTGGGGAAGCTCAAGTTACCCATTCTTCTCCTGTAATGTCACCCAAAACCAATTTCAGTTGCCCAACCCTGGCAACCCCACTGGGTGTCAAACTCTTCAGTTACCTCAATTCAGTTCTAGCAGGGAGTCTTTCCAACCAGCTGCTATCACCTAGGATATATAACGATGTGAATAAGTCCAGAGAGTCAGGAATGCCCTCCATTCGTGTTTTGTGCTTGCAAGGCAAAGGCCAGCTGCAGTTGAGAAGGCATGAAACTGAATCCATGTCAACAGGGCACTGAGCCAAAAATAAGGACAGGAGCTTCAGTTCAGCCCTGTACCAAAATATTTACAGATTTTCTGGACTGTTGGGGGCTTGGGTCAAGAACTCTGGGCTGTGGGTGTCTCTCAGGCCCACTCTGAAGCAGCATACACAAAAGCAGATGAGGAGAGAACAGGTGTTTCAAGGATCCATGAAAGATCAGAGAGTGCAAGAAGCCAAGACCATTTTAAGTTCTTTGAAACCAGAGCAAACACAAAAGTCATTACAATAAAATGAACTTGTGGTTGCAGGAAGGTTAGTAACAGAATTTCACACAGTTTGATGTTAGGGGAGATTACTGGCACAAGGTGAATTTGTGTGGCATGACACAAGCACAACACAATTATTTAGCTATGACATACCACTTCTATGCTCATGATTGTTTAAGGATTTATTTAAATTGCTTTTATTTTTCAGTACTCTATTTTTCCAGCTGTCAAATGAATTGCATGATTGATAATTAAAAAAATATTGGTGTCAATTTGGTGTTACAGATATTGTACAATAGTATGTGCCACAAAGAACTTGCCATCCTTTGACAAGAACATTACCATTCTGAAGTTTTTCTTCAGAATTTATACACAGAATAACAAATACCAGCACATCAAAAGTCTTCAATTTAATACAATAAATTGCAGTTGTACCATCAATCTTTTGGTAGAAACACTTATTGCTCACTAGCTCACATTTAACAGTTTTTTTACGAACTTGAGTGACTCATGTATACCTTAAAGCTGCACATAATATAATATAATACAATAATAGAATAGGAGTATGAACATAGTATTTAGGTACAGAATGAGAAATATATATAGTAAAAATATGATAATTACATATAAATAAACTATAGGTAAAAATATATATAGGCTTAAGAGAACTGCAGTATAAAAAGGAAGTCATATATGTCGTTCTTATAGTTTCTGAATTATAAATTCCTTTCATTGCTTACCAAAAGAATATGAAAAGAACAGGATGGGATTTTTTATTTTTTAATAAAGAAACTGAGTGTTTTGCATTAGTTGCTGTGTAGGTTTAGTTATATTACTATTCATCACAAAATAATCTTGTATGACTTTAATGAGATAAGGTCTATAGGTTGAAGTGGTTTTTAGACCACTTCCAACAGTTGGAGAGAGCAGAAAAAATTTGTTTGGGCAAAAATTTGTTCAGGGCAAACAAATCTACCTGTTAGGTGGGCAAAAATTTGTTCAGGGCAAACAAATCTACCTGTTAGGAACAGCAGATTTAAGGTTTGCTTTGAATTCAAACAATTGCTCTCAGTAGCATTTTCAAGTGGTCTAATAAAAACATCAATGCCATTTACAAATCTTACCTTGTCTTTTCACCACCAGAGCTGTGACAACCCTGCTGCTAAGGTTCTATACAGGTAGCTCTTTTCCAGGGGATGAAAAAGTAATTCCAAAATATTTCTGACTATATGGTGCTCGTCAGAAAACAAACAAATGCCAGTACAATTAGAAGACTGGAGATCTTCCTAGAATTAGGCATAGCATCTACAAGGAGTAATTTGTAGGGAGATTAGCCAGAGTATCCCAATTTCGAATTACAACTAAATGACAAACATCAGGGGCTTTGTGAGATGGTACTGAACTTAGTATTGCTTGCCCAGTTGGAGAGGCTGCCCCATCTCTCCTTCCTCTGTCAGCACAAGGTCCCTATCTTGTCAACAACCTGCCCTAATTCTGAAGATATACTGATTTTTTTTTCTCCTTCTCTAGTATCCCGAAGAATAGCTACACAATTAAAGGAGATGGTTTTACTTCAGCCATTTATAGCCTCTTCAGGACAAACCACATTGAAAAGCTTTTTAAAAGTGTTTTATTGCTTATGTTTACAAAATAAGATTAATTCATTATATAATCACCCAGAATTTTACTGCCCTTGCATTCCTCTCAAGGAATGGAACTTATAGCAAAGGTGTTTCCTCTTTTTTCACTTTCTTTCTTTCCATCACCCTCCTAATTTTTTATATTGTCATATGTTACAAATGTGTGTTATCACAACTGTTTCAAGGCCACAGGTTTCAATACCTGATGATAGTAAAGTTTCAGAATAGTCAACAAAATGAGGCTGTTTTTTGCTGGTTGAGAATGTGGCTCAACATTGAGGAATATTTTCTGTTACAAGCAGCTGGTTTGGGTATATGTATAAACCCTTTCCATCAACTTGAACAAATATACACCATAGTATATTTGTTCAAGTTGCAGAAGTATTGTGATTTGCAAAACATAGTAATGATTATTTCTATATTAACTGGATAAATCTGATAAAAATCAAAATATGAAAGCAAAAATGTAGTCAAATGATTAGATGATTGGTGGCTGGTGTTTGAATTATGTTACATGGCACATTATTGAAATTTAAATGCAGATAATGTATACAGGGTTTTTTTTAAATATAGTTGTTAAACCTTTAAAAAATATAAAAGTCTAAATGTTGCACAATACTTGAAAAAATTATGGTTTGCTAAAAATCTGCTCTCCATATCAGCTACTATTTATAATAAATATTCATAATACTTATATTTTAATCCTTTCATACAAAAAAACCTCCTTTTGGTGTTGTGCAGACTACATAATTTATTCTGTGTACAGAACAATCTAGAAAAATAATTCTTCATTATTAATTAAAAATATCTATTGCGTCAAGGTTCACTTAATAAAAAATGACATTTTAAGGTAACTGCAACCAGGATATCTACTGATTTGGAATAAGCTAAAAATAAGTAATAAGGAATCATGCATGCTAGCTACTGTTAAGAAACAAAAGGATCGGTCATACAGCAAACAAGACAAAATGATCCCATAAAACAAAGAAATCAGCAGATTTTCATACTTGCTTAAAACTTTTCCTAAGTAAGAAGACTTAGAGCTCCAGAACACACACAACCCTTTAAATGGTATCCCACCTTTACCGGTACAGAGTCTTTACAGAGGGTCTGACATGGAGAGGAATGGGACACTACATATTCGTATTTACAGTCTTTGCATCACTTGAACTTTCTAGGTATGGAAACACTAAATCAGCCATGACACCAACAAACCTGGAAGCTTGTTTCTAATTTAATTAATTAGGAAAGTACGACCACGCAGACTGGATTTTTGATTTCTACAAAGAATGGGCACCCCCTCACAAATGCTTATGATGAATAGAACTGTATTATTCATCATATGTAACAGAGATTAAATGGCTTTTATTGACCAGCTTCTTATAATAAAAATATATTTACACAACGCCTGTGAACAAGTGTCCTTGTAGAAAAACCTGATGTTTATTTATGGAGGAAAAAAAATCTTGCCCCTACTGCACTGTTTCCTCTGGGAGAAGGGAAGTAAACACAGCTGGCATTCTTTACATAAAAAACAAAAAGGATTAAAAAAAATCTAAAAGAAACCCCACACTTCTCTTTGTCTTTTATTCTTCCTCATTCCTTTGTCCAATTCTTATCTCAGATATGCTCCAAGTGATTAATATAAAAGGAAACTCTCAGGGCAAAGACTTGCTAAAGTTAGTGCTATTCCCATGTAAAACATACATCAAGCTGTGGACTGACCCTGCACAGATTATCTCCAGAGAGCCTCTACTGAACAACATCACACTTTTTTTCCTGTGTCTGGTGGTTTAGACTACAGCTCTTTGAGAACAGAAAAAACATACTTCAAAATGTGGCTGTTATTTCATCCTGAACACTTCCTATAGCTGTAGCCTCTTTTATCACTGCCAAAGCTTTACATCTCTCACAAAACCAAGAAACAAACTTAGAAAATGGTCAGCCTGTACTTTAGGATAATTCTCCTTACCTTGATATCCATGAAATATTTACTGTAAGAATATACCTACCTTACGTTATCAGTGAAAAAAATTTTACATTTACTTGCATTATTTATACATACATTAAAGTATACTGATGGCATTAAAAATAAAGAAAATCATGTAATACCTTTACTTTTACCTATGGATTTGGTGAAATGGTTCCATGAAGAAAGCATTTCCAGACAAAAAGAGAATAAAGAAGAGGAGAGAAACAACAGTAAGAGTCATGAGTACATGTAAATGCAATAGTATCTAAACATGAAGAGACAAAGTATAAGGTAAGTGTCTGAAGACAAATGGGGATGCAATCAGTGTCATATTAGGGATTTAGTTTATTTCTTCCCAATCATGTACATGCAGAGAAACACAGAAATAACTCATGCTAAGATAAGAAGGACTGTCACAAAGGTAACATGGACAATGGTTAGGAGGAAAAAAAATCACTGGTTTTGTTAGGTAGCAGTATTGTACTCTCAGCATTCCAGAAGCCAGGAGCAGGTGCTTTCTGCACATTTCCAATCAGCCATGCATTAATGCAAATAGACTCTTCAATGTGTACAATGTTACAATAGGAGCATCTTCTTTCAGGAGCTCTCTGTAGAGTGGTCTTGCACTTTGTTTATCTTTTATAGCATCACCCATAATTGCATTTTCTGATAAATACACGAAATTTTCTTAATTACTTTCTTATTTCTCTCACCTCTTTTTTATTTATTGCATTGCAACAGGGGGAGTTGAGGAGGCAGAAAGGACAAAAGCTTACGGAGCAAATAAATTAAAAAAAAAGAAAAAAAAAGAAAAATATGTGACCAAAACCATGTGTTTCTTTGCAGCCAAAGACAGCTTTCAAGCATTTGCCCATTGGTTGCAGTGATGAATTCAAAGCAGCTACAGAACAAGAAGAAACAATGAAAGCAGAGTGGAAAAGGAACAGAGCCCATACCTTGGTCGCCCATCATCAGGTGCGCCAGACCTTGAAGGGAAACAAGAGCACAGTCAGCAATGAACAAGGGAGCACAGGAAGGTGGTGTTGTCACACTGACAAAAATGCTTTGTGACAGGCATCTGTTTCCTATAAGATGTCTGTATCACAGAGGGAAATAAATGAGCATTTTTCAACCACTGGTTGGAATGCTTTGGGCTACGAGTAACAGAACTGCAATTCAAACACTGAGTGCTGTTTTATTGTGTATTTTTTTTCTGTGCAGTATTTGCATCGACAGAAAATAATAAAATGCTTTCAAATCCAACCAATTCCTTAAATAATATGTCTGTCTTTATCATATTTTGATTATATTGCTTTGAATGCTTTGCTGAGAGGACTTCCTGTCCTCTACATGTGAAATGATGTTTAAAACGTGGAGAAGTTCAAACCTGAAAAATGGGCTGGGTCTGATCTTTTTCCCCTCATAAAAATGAGCATTTCAGGTAATTAAATAAAATTTCTTCATCACATTGAAATGATAATGCAAAAAATGTCTCCTTATTTGTGTGAAATGTGACAGTAGAATGAATTTGTTCCAGAAAAGGCAAATTATTACATATGCAATATAAAATACGTAGTAATAAAGAAAATTTAAGTGACAGTTTCTTCAACTGCTTCATAAATCTGTGGTAAATAGATTTTGCTTTATACTTGTATTGTGAGATGAAATCCCATCACACCAGAATAGGTCTAGTGACATTTCAAAGCAGATGTCCATAATGATAATCATTCATCCAGAGCCAAATTTTGTTACTCTTCAAGGAAAAATATTCATCTTTTTTAAATTCATGATAATAAAATGATACTTATATCTCACTGAATATAATGTGATGTTGGGAGAACACTTTTTTTAGATATATGAATATTTTAAATTTTTTATGTCAGATTAAAAAAAAAACAGGCTTATTCTTGTTGAATTTAGCTGTTTTAGGATGCATTTCAGAAGTTACTGGTTGTTCATGAGTTAAATGTGCTCCTGTTCTCAAAAGCCATACATTATTTCCTTAATTGCAATTAATTGAAATTAATTCAGACAAAGAAGGTGAGCAATAAAATATCCTGCTCTTTATTGGAAAGCAGACTTCCTAGAGAGAAAGTTTCTGTGATTTCTAATTCTCAAGGAAAATTAGGTGCACAAATTACTCATGCTACTTGGGTGTAGTGGAAAGAAGACACTCCTAACTGCAATCAGTCTAAATGATTTGTCTCTTATCAGTTCTAAATCTCAAGTGATGTTCCAAGTAGACTAACAATGGTTTTCTTGAATTATTGCTTTTTAATGTCACCCGTTTTAGATGTGTAGTTAAACTGAAGGGCCTGATGTGCCTCATCTCTTGTGCAATAAATTCTGTTTCCAAATACAGAGCTCTGCAGCTGGTGGGATTACCTGGGGCTCACAGCAATGTAAACGAAAGCTGACTGCGATCCTGAAGGGATGCCTGCATCAGCATTGCTTGGGAAACATCACACAGCTGTATGGGCAGTTTGCAGCTAGTGAAAGAGAATAGAAATGTTTTCATGGGTGTTCTTTCTCTGCAAGAGTTCCTGCAAGGGAGGCTTGCTGAATATAGACTATAAAGACCAGGTGATATTTTCTAATTAATTCTTCCAGTGCTGAGTGTGTTTGCTTGGATCCCCTACCATGTGGCATTTTGGAAGTATCCGTTTCTTCTTGTGGTTGATTAATTTGTCTTTTTGGTTTTAACTTTTTGTGTTGGCAACTATAGTAAGAAATCTCAGACTTTTGACTTGACCCTAACTGCATTTGATAAAGGAAAATTGAAACCAGTTGAACATTGCAAGATCTTTTTCTTTAATGAAGTAGTGACTTTTCAGCTACTACTTTATATGAGATCTTTCAAACAAATCACTGTCCTGTCTCCCAGGGGAATGCAAAGAAGGTGATCTCTTACTAGCTCATATTTACATATTAATTTCATAGTTCCATGAACCTAAACAAATGTCTAGCTTCAGATTATCACTGATTGATAGCTACTATTTTTGTTGAAATGATATGTGAAATTGGCAAGTTGCAAGTAGATGATTCTTACATATTTAAAAATAAAGTAAATAGCAAAAGTACCTCTTGAATACATCATAAAAACTACTTGAATTTTAAGAGTCACTCAATGAAAAAAGGCATTCAAGTGAATATAAAAGACATACACTGCTCAGACCAATCATCTACCAATTCAAAAATTCAGTACTACTCAAGACACTGTGTTTTGTTTCACTCTTTATGTTACTTCATTTGCAAGCAGTAAGATCATCTATACTTCCTTGCTAAAGGCACATGATGATACCTTATTTTATATTTTTGCAATCTGTGGACGAAGGCTATTGAAGAGTGAAGAATTACTAGTACTGTACCTGTTCATTCCACAGAGTGGTTTAAAATGATACAGCTAAATCTGCCATGATAGCAATCTTTTCTAGATTTGCACAATTAAAGTCTGCCTATAATAGACCTGGGAAATTTTATCCTTGAGTAGCCACGTATAGGTACCCCATACACTGAAAATACTCATTTGTGCACCACTACTTCAATTTCTTTGTGAGTTAGGAATTCAAGATTTAGAAGGAATCCTTCATATGCGATCCACTCCAACTCTCTCCTGAACTTGGCTCTGAGAGGAGAGAGGTAAGGAGCACAGGGTGGGATGGTGGAAGGTGATATGAAGATAGGATATTATCATAGTTTTGTGTGAGTTCCATGCAGAGCACAGGCCAAAACAAAATTTAAATGTGATAAACCTGCAGTGAAGGTATTAAAGTGTAGTAAAACCTCAGTAAAATGAAAACACAGTAGCCTTCTTTGCCAGAAGTTTATAAAAATTGAACAGTACATATTTCCATTTGCTTATGTCACCTAATTTACAGAGATGCTCAGACATCACAGAGATCAAAGATGAAAATTTTTATCTCAGATTTCAAGGTGTGCTTTGGATGCACACTTCTATGCTTCCATTTTTTACATATTCATGTAAAAATAAATTTAAGGTTGCAGTTTTAAGAATTAGGTTCAGGTAAATTGTGGATTAACTGTTATCCAGGTTTTATCTTGTACTGCTGTGCATAAAAGAATATGTGAAATGCAATTGAACCTCCTTATCTGGTTACACTGAACCTAATTCAAATTTTGAGACTCATGTTGACACCAGTAAGAGTTTTATGCACAGATCAAATATAAGATTAGGTAGTTATTTCTAGGCTTTTATGTTTTTCAGCTAGAATTTCTATCCCAATGTTGTTGAATGCATTTTTATCTCACAATGAAAATGAAATTTTATTGACATGTGCGAGCATGACAGTGCCCACAAGTAAAGCACCAGAATTGTTTGAATTTTCCTTCTCCTCAGGAAAACATATATATTAACAAAATTGCAGAGAATCATCTGTGTGCTAAATCTGAGCACCTGTCTTCACCCTTGAATACAGCAGCATAGAGAAATGAAGCACCAGCACTTCAAGGCTTCTTGAGAGAACCACCCCTGAACAGGCAGGCAGTGGCCCTTGGTGAGTTGAAACCTGAATGAACTCAGGCCCCAGAGTGGCTCACAAGAGCACCCTGGGTCAGAGTCATTCCAGGACAGTCAATTTGCATGTGAGTCAGTTTACAAAGTCCTTGCTTTTAAAATAGCTTTTAAAATATTGGAATTAAATAAAATGAAAGCAATTTTTTAGTTTAGATAGGTAAACTAATTTTTTCAAACAGATAATCATTTATCTGGTATGCAAAGATTCACCCCGGAAAGACTTTTGAAGATGTTTGCACATAAAAAAGGACCTGCACTTTTTGGCTTATAAGAAAAAAGACATTTAAACTATCATATATTTGCATTTTTTACCAGCTAATAGACTTACTTACCAATATTCAGGATAGATGGTATTGTGCCTTAGTTTCCATTGCTCTATGCCATACTTTCTTTAAAGGGTCTTAATTACATACCAACATAATTATTAAAATCACATGCTGCTTCTTTCACAATGTCCAAAAAAGTAAGTGCATTATGCTGAAAAGTTAGACAGAAAACCTATTTTCCTAAAGCTTTGTGCTGTAAAGAATATTATAGTAAGCAAGATTTCTGCTATTAAAGAGAAAAGTGCTTTCCATTTTCCTAAGCAATTAAAAGATGGGAATTTAACATGCATTAATTACTATCTTATTGAGAGGATTTAGGCTCCACATTGATGAGACAGTTTCTTGAAGTGCTTTTCATACAGAACATGAGAGGAAATCAGTCCTCCAAATCTCCAGAAAGCTTTTGGATATGGTGTCTGTCACATGAGTACAAATCCTGTTGTTTCAGTGGGGATATTCTGGAATTACAGCAATAAGGCCAAGGAGCTTTGCTTGTGTTCTGTATGAAAAAATAAATCACACTTATTTAATAAACTTGTATGACTTTATGGGGGAAAAATACAACTTACCGTACTGAATGATATGTGTACCTTTATAACATTGAGCAGAAGGAAAATAAACCCCACTGAACAGAGGGAAAAAACAAGAGCTTAGGAAAATAAGGTAGAAAGCACCCACCTTCCACATAGTTGTCTTCTGTAAGCACATAACAGGGAAGGAGAGAAAAGGAAAACATTCATTAAGCAGCATGCAGACTGGAACTTGCCATTGCATGTCTCTATCATGCAAGGCATCAAACACAACATGCAAGTGCTCCATTGCTATAATCCAGAGGGAAAAACAAAAGCACCAGGGAAGCAGTGTTTCCTCTACTTAACAAAATGTATGTGATATGAAACAAAATACTCTTGCCAAAGTGCAAATATTGTACAGGATTTAGTGCAGCTCTTTGTACATGCAAATATTATTATTGTTAGTTATGAATCAGTTATTAATTTTCTTGTAAGGCTTTTGTAACTACATATTTTAAAACTACCAGTCATTTGTGATAGAGATTCTAAATTAATTTGGTTCTACTTTTCCATTCTGAATTTTCCTGGATGATGAAGTAGATGATTTTAAACTTCAGATAACTTAAATTATTGAATATGCTGTGAATATGTTACCACAGGCAACATGGCTAATCCAGCAGTCATTAGAGAGGCACTCTGGTCAATTCACCAAATCCAGCAGGGAAAAAGTGGGACAACTCAGAATTGTTGGATCAAGTCCTACAGAATTAGTCAGCATCAGAATCTTGCACATTGTGAAAAATCAATCAATTCTCTGCCTGGTACAGCCAGCAAAGGCCACAGCAGTGCCAAGGATGGGCTCTGCCCCTGATTAAATCAAAGGGCATTTTGCCTAAGGAAAGGCTGCTATCAACAAGCAACGATGTTTACCACTGTGTATACCCAACCCAACATCAATATGGGGCAAAGGAAATGAGGTTCTCCCAATGCTTACACAATAAAAGCGCACTAAGAATTGAGCCCCGGTTAATAAAGTGGTCAGAATTTAAAGCTGAGAAACAGGCTCAGTGTCCTAAAACTCATGTTAGTGTTTATAGCCCTCTGCTACTCCCTGGAGAGGTGATTTTGAGGGAGTATTTCTGTGCTACCCATTATGATCATGACTGAGGAGGGGATAGGAGAGAGAAAATGGGAAAGGTAAAATAATGAAGGAAAACCATCACAGAAGTCAAGGAGATGGACAGTGTGGAACCAACAAAGCGACAGGAAAGGGTGACAACACAGCAGTCTGACTGCCAGGGAGATTTCCTGCTGCAGTTTATGTCATCTCCACCAGCTCTTCCTGGGGAGGGAGCATGCCGGTGCAAATTGAAGGCCAGTTCTGCGCTTATTGGTCATTTCTCATGGAGCCATCCCATAGGAACAATGCCTTTTCATGTGACCATGAAACTAAAGTAATTTTGATATACTGTAACCCAATAAAAAATAAGAAAACAAGTTACACAGAACTGGGCTTAACGATATTTTTTAAGCACAGCCATTTCCTCCCAGAATATGCCACTTATCATAGTGAAAAGCCTTTATATGTTAATGCCAGAAAGCAATGAAAAAGGTCATCAAAACTTGTCAGTATTCCAACAAACAATTTGAAAAGTTTACCACTTTAAAAATAATAAGTGCTATAAATGATGAATAATAAGGGTTTAAGGTTTAGTAGTACAGTTAGATATTATAATTTGCCTTTTCCATTCACACATTCTAAATCAAGAAATAGGATAAAATTAACTGAGATGATGAGGAACATCCATTTTCACAAGATAAAGATATAATGTTCTATACACAATGTAAATAGGAGTGGTATTTTGAGTGGCTTTTAGCAAAACTTTTTTGGAAGAGCCTTCTACCTTTAACTACACACAGTAATTTCCTTTCTTTAAGTAAAAAAATCCCACCCAAACTCAATGAAAAGTAAATAATTTATTTCAATTGTTGTACAACTTCAGGCTCTTTCATCTAATTCTGGCTATCACAGTGTTGGTATATTGCAATAGCAACATTGCTAAGGAGTTCTTTTTGATTGCCATGTTTAGCTTAACACAATTTTTAAAAAACAGCATATGAACTTGCTGATGGGCAAGTTCAGTTCCTCGTGATGTCAGACTCAAAGAAAAAGGTTCTGAAAATGACATCATAGGCAAGATCAGATAATTAAACTCATCTGGCTACAGCGCTTAGCATATATTGTTTTATAACATGAGTCTTCATCTTAGCAATAATTATTGGTATGCCTTTTTTGATGACTTTCACTGGAAAGATTTATACTAGCTGAGCAACTTCCCCTAAATGTCTGATTGATTAAACTTTTAGTGATAGCAAGTTAAGATGTCAAAACATTTTGAATTAAATAAAATTAAAAAATTCAAATTCCCATTCTGTGAATTAGTGTATATAGCCAAACCCCTATGCACTAATAAACAGCAACGAAAATTCATCCCTCCACAGGTTTTTGTCATGGTAAGTTAAACCATATTAAACAGTTTTGCAATCTAAGAAAAAAATTTGTTCAGCTTCTTTATGGTACTTTACAAGGCTTTTACATTAGATTAACATTGAACACTTTTCTTTAATTAAGGTAGTTTGTTTGTGATGGCTGATAATTTCCGTATCACTAACACTTCACCTGGCTTTCCTGATTCTTATTTTCTAGGCATGGCCTATCCTTCTAAGCAGAATCTAAGAAGCCAGAAAGTCCAAATTCCAGCCTTGCTTAATATTAATTTTGGTTACTCCAGCCACTCTTAAAACAAACAAACAAACAAACAAACAAACAAACAAAAACCCAGGAGAAAAAAAAAAACAGAAAAAAATGAGGAAAAAAGAAAGATCATTTAAAGCCATGTATACTATCAAGTTGCAGTTCAGAGGGAGCAAAATTTTCTCAATTAAATCAGGAGTAACTGCATTTATGTCATTAGATTTGCATTGGTGTAAAATTTCTGCACCTGGAGGAGAGTAGAGCCATACTACACATTTCTGTAGCTGCTGATAATTCAGCCATGCACAGAATCTACCCACATTTCTATCCATCCACTCCAAGGGACCTTATTGTCTACCGAGTAGCTCTGTTGACAACAGTGGAACCCAAGGTTTTCAGGACCCAAAATGCCAACTCCAAATGCTGCAGGCAGTGGCACAGACAGCTCTTTCCTTTTCTGCACAAGCTGATCATACCAAGGACTTTTCACCCTGAAAAGAGGTGACGTTCTCTTCAGCATCTTGACTTCAAGAGAAGTGGGGAATTTTTCACATTGCTCCAAGCTCCTCACTTGAAGAACTAGAGAGTTCTTACCCACTGCAAATGCTTATTTCCAAGACCTTCCCCCATGCCCACCACGAAAAAAATTAATTGCCCTGATACTTCCTGTGTTTGCAACCTAATTCCTCCAGCCAAAGTCTGCACTCAGTGCTAAGTGTGTAATCTGTTGACTGTGCATATCGAGCCAAATACTGAGTTGATTAAAATCTGGTGTGACACAGTTGAAATCAGAGGAACTGTACAACTTACCCAGGCTGTGAATGTGGCTTATTATCTCCAGATGAATTGTCTCAGGCTGTCCCTATTGAACTGAGAGCAGATTCTGCTCCTTTTTTTTTTTTTTTTAGCAAATGCACAACCAATTCTAATTACTTTAGTGTATCACTGTAATTTAGTGATATGAAAATGGGAATCATATTTTTACAGCACACTTTTACTAATTAAAGAATTTTTCTAATATTTGGTGATTCTTCATGGAAATCTTGATTTTTTTAAAGAAAAAAAACAAAACCTGATTCTTTCTATGTTTAGTGGTTATTTCTGCTATAACTTTTTTTTTCATCTGCTAGAGAATTTACACCATAGCCACACAATTAGGTAAGAACAGTATTTTCATGACAGACAGAAGAAATAGTAATTAGTATTTTGAAATTACAAAACCAGAAACAACACTATAAGAAACAGCATATTAGCAGAGGCATTCTTTATAGTGCTTTTTCTTTTCCTCATGACAATTTAGTTCACAATCACATTCCAGCAAGGAAGGATATAACATACTGAAGACATATTTTATGAAATTTCAAAAGAGATTCAGAAGTATGGCAAGTGGTAGCATGAAATAAAGCTATAATATGAAGGTGTCTTGCAACAAAATTGATGGCTAGAAGTTTAAGATACAGTATTTTGTTTTTCTCAAACAATAAAGCATAATTATACTTCTCTCTAAATTTATCTACTGAACAAAACTACCAGGAAGTACCAAGAAGTATCATTTCAGGGGGCAGCACTATCTGTGGAACTGCTCCCTACATTTCTTGGACAATGTAATTTAGATTGTCCCATCCGTTTCTCAAATTGGTAGAGAAATTGTTTTTATTGACAGGGGGTTCAAAACAAAATATTTGGAAAAAATATGAAAATATGAAGTGTGTTATGAAGCATGTTATAAGGCATGAACAGTCATATAATCAACTATGATGAACTAAGGCAATATCTTGAATATCCATGGTCATGAGCATTGATCTTCTCAAGTGCTGTGTATCTGACAAATTCCATTAGGATTATCTGCATTTTTTAGAAATGTACTTTTGAAAAATGTATTGCACATATTGATTGCCATTGACTGTAATAATGAATAATCAGAAATGGATTATAAGAATACAGTACAGTATCTAGTACAGTACTCTGATTTTGTTGTAGCCTTTTTGAGGATTCAGTAAACAGGGAAACAGCATTTCCCAATCATGTTGGGATTCTTAAGCAAAATGTGTAAATCTACCAGAATCTAGGCTCAGGAGTTCCTACATTTCCACATGGCTCCATTAGGTCTGAAATCAATGTACAGCCGCTCTTAGTATCCACACAGCTTTGGATAGGCACATTCAGAGGACTTTACAGTGCAGTTGGTAGAAATATGACAGGGACTTCATTAATATTTTTTGGGTGGAAAGAAGAAATTTCAGAATAAGTTTGGCCTCATTTTAGTTTCATTCTCAACCTACATCTCTTTGAGGATCCCTTCTTTTCTGGATTGCCTTCTTTAGGATTTGGGAGGAAGGGGAGATCCTGTCAGGAGAACTAATGGACTGCCTTGACTGAAAATAAAGACAAGACTTTCTACCAAATGAGGATCATTAGGGCACAATTAGATGTTTTTACCAGCTTTTTACAAGACAAAGCCATCAGAACAAATTCAGCATGCTTCTGTAAATCCTAGTAACATCCATGAATTTGTCCTAAGTGAGGCCATCTTTTCTGGACAGTATCCCAGGTACTATGAAAATTAAATAATGACAAGATCATTTAAGTTAAGCTACTGTAGATGAGCTCCAAGTGTGAAGCAGCAAGTAAGGGGTGCAGTGCAAGTTTTGGGTGCTCAAGTAAAGAAATAATGAACTGAAATAGAAAATGGCATTATTTTTGTGGCATTACCATTACCATGTTTAGTTCCAGTGGTCATATATTTAAAATGAAGTAAAAAATGAGAGAAGTTTCAGAAAAAACGCTTCCCCACAGTCATTCATGTCATTAAAACCCTAAGGAAATTCAGCAATCATGTCTTACAAAGAAAGCCCTTAGATGCTCAATCTGTTGGATATATCCAAGATAAGATAAAGACGTGTCTGAACCCAGTCTATGACTATCAAAAATTCCTGATAGCTTAGGATAAAAGTCCTTTCAACCAGACACAGACAGTGATCAAGAGTCAGAAAAGTTCAAACTGAAAAGAAGACGAAAATATTTAATAAAGATAAAATAAACATAGGCAATGCTAGAAAATTCTTCCCTGAAGTCTTAAGACAGAGCTTTTCTCTACCAGAGACTGTATATCAATCATTGCTTTGGGGCTGCCTTGTAGGAATTACTGGAAGAGATTCTGCCTTTTGCCGTTTAGGAGATCAGGTTAATGTTTTCATAGTGGTACATTCTGGACAGAACTCCAATGAATCTATGAATTTTCTCTAGTTAAATGAACAGAAACCAAGCATAAACAGCACCAAATACTTTGACAACCTGTTAAACAGAAAAGTGTTCAAATAAAATGTTTTCTCAGAACCAATCTCTGCATCATTTACAAAAAGACTTCACAGAGAAATATTTTCCATGAAGAATTCAATATAATGGGTGAAAAAACCCATTCAGACAAATACCTATTTTCCCTATGGATCACAACAGGACAATATCTCCAGCCACAATTTACTTCTATCACCTATTATATTTTTTAATACTTCTCCAGGTATCTGAGCAACAGATGAGACAAAATCAAGACATAATTAAATCACTACACTTTCTGAGGCAACACTTTTTTGGTGCTATTTCATTCCTGTGCAGATTTATCACTTTTCTTACACTTATTATCACAAGTGTATGAAGCATGAAGACATTCAATACTTCTTTATTTTTGTGCTATTAATTCTTGATTTTACTGTTACATATTTTTAGATACTGCACATCTGAATGGGATTTTGTGTCCTTGGAGCCCCAAGAGTTGACAAATAAGTACCTCTTTTATACTTTCACTTCCTTTTTCTCAACTGCTTCCTGAAACTGACAATTTTGGAAAGCTACTTGTTTTCTTCTGTTGGTAGTTTTCACTATACAAACTTCTACAGTCTCAATGAAGAGATCATGTCTATATAAAAATTAAAAATGCTTTTTAATTGTATTACAGTTCCAAGCAATTTTACCTTGGCCATGTTTTCCCACCTCATTAATTTTTTTTTTCTCCAAATTGGGTCTTGCTACTCTCATATTTGTCATACTTATACCTTCCTACAATACATCAATTCTTGAAAGAAATTTTCATTGATAACTGGCACAAGCATTCCTGAATCTCTGTCATGGCTGTCATGGCTGTAGTAACCACACCCAGGAAGCTTTTTTTTTTTTTTTTTTTAATAACTGAATTTAGTAATAGTAATAAAGGTAATGAAAAGAGAAATAAATCATTTACATATTAACCACATTCCCTGCTCAGTATTTTATTTTCCATGTATAAGTAGGAAATGAAACACAGTGTAAATCTATGTATTTTACTCAGTAATCAGATATTCTATAAGAATTGCTGCTCTTTTCCCATTTGTCCTCTGGAGCTATCTCTCTGGATTTGAAAAATTCAGTTTCCACTGAAAATCTCTGGGATTTACACATTTTACCTTGCTTTGTGCATTAGGACCCCTTCCCTGTAATCATGAGAAGTCTTATTTCCTGTCACAGAGAATGGATAGACTGACTAGAACTACAATTGACTGTATATGGTTCACTTTACAACTCCTCTTTTCTTTCTTGCATTATTTTTATCCCTTTGGATTTTCCTACCCTGCTGGGTACATGGGATGAAAATATATCTTCAGGCTATTCCTATCAAAACCTTTCGCACAGAATTAACTCTTCTGGTTGGCAGAGAGCAATGTCAAGTACAGATTATGTTCTGTGAAAATGATGTGGGGTGACACAGATATTTCTATTTCAAGAATACCCATTTTGAAATTAATTTGAGAAATTCATAATGCAACTTATATTTCAACACATTCTTTAAGAAACTGCTGTGAAATGAGGAACAAACATTTTTTGGGGATTACTCATGCTTGTTTTGATGTACGTGCGAGTAGAAACATGCCCAACACTTCCTTGTTGCACTGTGCTTTGTCAATAGTCAGCCATAATCAATTATGGCTATCCAAGAGGCTGCAAATTCAGGTCCAGTTACTATCAGAAGAAATCAAATCCCTCTCCAATCATCCTTTCAGCAAAACTGGTCTCTTAGACCCATTAATAGAATAGGATTAGCTGAGCTGACAGAGTAAAAATGCTGTTCAGGGATTGAATGGCAGAAGCAATTTTCCAACTGACTGGCAGCTTCACGGAGGCGATGATCCAGTGGATAATGTGAGCAGGACACTCAAAGGAGGAGAGGTCGTGGGTTTTGTCTAAGAGGGGCATATTATTTTTACACGCTACTTCCTAAAACTTTTCTACCTTTTTTTTTATTGTATGCTGTATTGAGAGCTATCTATGCTTATTTGTCCTTTATAGAACTTACTAAAGAGTGAAGACATATGACTGCGCATTTTGCCTAACTGAAATATTCACTCAGGCCCTGACTTTGTAGCTGGATATTTGTGCCTTCCCAGACTGGTACAACACCAAAATTAACAGGACAGCATGCAAAGCCAGACATATTTTTGTATTCACACACTGTCTTTACAAAAAGAAAAGAGAGGAATGTTTATGTGCTATCCTGATGCCATGACTTTGACACAGACGGCTGAAGATGATTTGGTATGAAGTGTTCTTGAGAGTTAGCAGCTAAAAATGTAGAAGACACACTGTACATAATTAAAAATAGAGTACCAATATTCAAAATCATTTTGTTGTACAGTTCTTTAGTTCACCACCATGAAATTTTCTTGGCTACTACTGTGTTTCATTTTGTGAATGTGAACTGAGATGAAGCTGCCTTTGGAAGACATTAAAATGATATACAACGAAACTTTTCCTCATTGAAATGGGAGTTTCCTCTGAAATGAGTAGAGTTGTACTCTGGAATTCAGCATACTGTAACCAAGTCCTTAATTTGACATCAAATTAAAATTTAATCATAGCTATCTGTGACAGCAAGTGAACAAAATAGATATCTTTTTTTTTTTAACTTAATTTTCTCCTTTACTAGTCAACAATCCTTTCAATCCTAATGCTGAATGCTACTCTGATTAATTAGTTGTTACAGATAATGACAATCTAATTACAAGAAATTTTACAATTAAAAAAAATATCAACATTTCTTCACTTAAAATCTGGTCATCCTCAACTAAAGTAAGAAGTGATACATTTCTTTTTTGCTCCACAGACTTTATAGAAACTGCAAAAAAATGTTATGCTTTTTTGTAGCCATGTGAATGCCTGGATTGAGCTTTCATGTGTCCAGAGCACTTACACGCATTTCAACCTGTGAGGTGTTTTAGAGCTATTCTTGATTTTCATTAATCACTTTGATATGAATTGGTCAAACTGTTATTTTCTTGGCATGAGGTTATATATTGTAACTTTTAAAACACTCCTAAGTTATGCAACAAATGTTCAGGCATTAGTTTATAATAGGTTGAAAAGGTGGCTCTGAGAAGGAAAAACTGTACCTAATATGCTTTTGCAAACCCATGGTGTTAGAGTGAGCTACACAGATTTATCATCTCTATGACTGTTCCCATCTCAGAACTGCACAAATAAAATTTCTAGTGGTAGTAGATAGTAGTAAATATTTCAAAATAGTCCCATATTTGGGGTTTATAGAAATTAACCCAAGACAGATAGTTCTTCTCTTCCTAAGAGTTAATCAGCACCACAGAATCACACAATGATTAAGGTAGAAAAGGCCTCTGAGGTCATGTGGCCCAATCTCCCTGTGCATGCCAGGTCACCTAGAGCTGATGGCCCAGGGTCATGCTCAGATGGCGCTGGAATATATCCTGTGTTGGGAATTCCACCATCTCTCTGGGCTATCTGTGCTGTCCCTAAGGGAATCTTATGGGAGACAGTGTCAAAGTCTTCACTGAAGTCCAGGTAGACAACACTCAGTGTTCTGCTGTCATCTACCACCATCAGTCAACCTTTAACAGAAGTTTATGAAGTTGGTCAAGCATGACTTACCCTTGGTGAAGCCACGCTGACTACTCTTGATGATTTCTCCCCCTTAGTGCACCTGGAAATGGTTTCCAGGATTAGCTGCTCCATCTTGTACCCAGAGAATGCAGTGACTCTTATCAGCCTGTAGTCCTCTAGTCCTTCTTCTTGCCCTTCTTGAAGGTGGAAATGACACTCTTCCATCTTTGACAACTTCTCCCAACTGCCATGATTAATCAAAGACTATCTAGTGTGGCCTCACAATGACAGGTGACAGTTCCCTCAGCATAGATGGTTGTATCCCATCAGTGCCTTGGACTTACATACGGGCACTTTGCATAAGTATGTTTAGTTTGTATAAAGTTCTCTGACGTACACCAAGGGTACATCTCCCTTGGTCTATCCTTTCTTCTTTTTTCTCAGGACCTGGGATTCCTGAAGGTTGATTCTGCTAGTAAAAGCTGAGGCAAAAAAGGCATTCAAGACTTCATTCTTTTTTGTGTGTTGTTTCACCATGTCTCCTGTCTTGTGGCCAATGGGTCCACATTTTCCCTAGTCTTTTTGTCATTAATGTTCTTATAGTAACCCTTCTTGTTGTCTTTGATGTCCCTAGACACCTGAAATTCCATTTGTGCTTTGGCTTTCCTCACTTCACTCTTGAATGCTCAGATTGTACTTCTGTATTCCTCCCAGCCCCACCTGTCCTTGCTTCCACCTTTTGTAGGCTTTTTTTTTTTTTTTTCTTCTGTGTGTGTAGAGGTGATCGATAAATATTAACTTGTTTTCTTGGAACTTTTTTCCTCCAGGGCCTTGTCCCATGGGACTCTTCTGAGCAAATCTTTGAAGAGGCCAAGGCAAGGTCAGCTTTTCTGAAGGCAACTTCAGCTTTCTTCTCACTCCTCTCTGTGTCTTCAGAGTCCTGGACTCCACCATGGTCACTGCAGAAAAAGTTGCCTGATGTTCACATTTTGAATGAGCCCCTCCTTTTCGGTGTATGCGGTCCAGGAGACAACCTCTCCTTATTGGCTCTGCTCTTATTTGGAGGTGGAAGTCAATACGCTCCAGGAGCCTCCCTGACTGCTTATATCCTGCCATGCTGTCCCCCCAGCAGACATGGTGGCTGATGTTCCCTGTGAGGACCAGGGCCTGTGAGTGTGAAGCTCCTCCTATCTGTCCGTAGGCCTCATCTTCTTATTCTTCCTGGTCAAGTGACAGCAGACACTTTCTCTAATGTCATTTTTGCCAGCTCTTGTAGTCTTCTTTATTACCTTTGCTCCTTTCTGAAAGAAATTGCTCAGATCTGTATCCTGATGCTCATCTTCAATCACTTCACATCTTTTCCTAAGCCCACATTCTCTTCAGTATAGGCCACGTGAAGTTTGGTTTTTTTTGTTTAGTCATGCTGTAATGTAATTCATGTAACATAGTACATCAGCATGGTAGCATGCTGCCAATGAAAATGTGGGAAAGCATATTTTCCACTTTTAGCTCCTTCACAGATGGAAAATTAGTTAGGACAACAAAGATGGCATCAAGAAAAATAAATACAGGATTCTTTAGTGAAGAACTATTTCTGGTATAAAACTTTATCAGAACCAATTCTAATACCTTCTCACAAATCTCTTCCTCACAAAAAGTTGTCTCTGTGTTGCCCTGCAGTACAAATGAAGGGGAGTAGGGAACTCTGTAATGACCTTTCATGGGACTGAGTCAAATAGGATCTTAGAAGGAAAATAATAAGAGCATCTAAATGTAGAACTATAGGGGAGACTAAGATTACTGGTTCAGTAATATGAATAAATAGATCTATTAAAATGCATTCTGAATATATTTCTTAGATTGCATTCTTTTGAGGTTGCTTCTGAAGCATGATAAAAAATTAGCATTTCTTATATGTTTAAAGCAAAATAATAAGGGGATTAAGCAAACTTCCAACAAGAAAAATCCTGCTCTGTAAGGTAAATGCTGGCAAATAACAGAAATCTTGTTTGATTGTTAGCCCATTATTGAAAGGAACACAAAAATCATCTGCTTCCTAGTTTTAATTCATGAAGAGGAGGAATAATTCTGAGGTTCCCAAAGTGGAAAAACTCCTACATCTAAACCATAATTAAAATTTCTTTCCAGCAGAGTATTTATGCCATTAGGTAATTCGTAGAATTATAATGATGAAAGCAAGTATCCTGTATCATATAACTTTTGTACTTAATCAAGTTAATAAACCTCCCAAACAAAGCACAAACATTTCTTGCATATTTTTTAAATCACATTTTCAGAACAAAGAATCTTTCCATATACTAAGAAAGAAACTCATATTTGAAGGTGGTAGAATTTTTAGAAGTATATTCTGAATACATAGACCACATCAGAATATGAACATTCATGTAATAATAATGCCTTATGCAATGTAAAGGGTGTATAGATGTAATGAAAGCAGCCAACAGAGTGAACAATAAATTATGTGCTATGGTCCAACTAGTCACACCAAAACAGAAAAAATCTTCACATTGAACACAGGAAAACGATTTTACTCCACTAAGATAAAACTCCAGAATGTCACATCAAGCCAGGGGACAGGAATAGATCACACTGAACTGAAGGATAAGTCTCTCTAAAATACATCAAAACAAAATCTAATGCATATGAAGGTGTGGAATTTGAGAAAGGAACATTAATTAAAAGGATTTTGATTTTTTTTGTATGTTCTTTTGTTTAAAGGAAGTAGTTCAAGGAACTGTGATTCTATAATTATAGCTTGCTCCAAAACAAAACTATAAAAACTGTACAAAAGCCACTAACAACACAATTGAAGTTATTTTCAATTGTAAAGCCTCTATATATAGCAGGTTAAAAAGTGCTTGATCCATTTTCTTATTCTGCTTTCTGCAACTTACAGCAAGTGTCTTCTTGCTTTACGCAATGCATACTTATTCTGAAGGTGTCTATTGTGAAGAACATCTAATGCTCGTAAATAATTTGCTTCTTAAAAAGGAAAGAATTTAAAAAAAAAAAAAAAAAACACATTTCCCAAAATATGCTTATACTACATGGAGAGCAGTCACCTCATTTGACAGTCATGAAAACAAACCAACTCATCCTCCCCATTTGTCTCCAAAAAGTACTTTAGAATATAACAGTCACAAGTGTTTTTCTTTTATCACTTTGAATGTGGTTCAATATTCAGTATTGACAACTACAAATTTTTATTCAGTATGCATTTTTAGTGAGTTGCCACAGTTTTCTGTAGTGGACCAAATTCTTAAAATACACAACCTTCTGGTTAGGGCATTGGCATAACCCTTAAACAACACTGATGTTATTGCTCTCTCACATACAGCATCAAATTACAGCAGTATGGTTTAAAAGACATGAAAAAGATGTGTCCTAACAAACGCTACAATTAAATAACATAAAAAGGACACATCATCTGTATAATATTCTACATTACATGGTTTTCCTGTCCTCAGTAACAAGTAGTTTGATGAGAAGTGCAAAACTGAAATACTCCAAACATGCAAAGAACTAGTGAAAAATAAATGGAATAGAAAAACTGGGCAGGAATCCTTCTTATGACATACGATGGGATCCTCTTTAGAATTCATTCAGGTGGACAGAAATGTTTTCATTAATTTACACAGCTGGGCTAGGACTTGAATTGTTCCACGCATTTCATAGTTTACCTGCTGTGCTGCTACTTATCATCTGCAACTCCCATTGCGACCTCACGGTGAATCACTGGAGCACAGTGAGTTCACCAGTCCCCTCTCTCTGCCAGGGAAGCATTTCTAATCAATAGCTTTCAGTGCAATGGAAGTTACCACAAAGCTTTCAAGATCTGGGTTTATGTTGTAGTTAAAAAGAGCTTAGTGCCATCTCTAGTGTGCAGTTACTTCACCAAGCTGCACATTATAAATTAGGACAAGGCTGTTTGTGCAAACTGGTATATTAGAAGATGAAACAAAAGCAACGCAGAAGGTGCTGATACTATTACAGGGAAACCACCTTCATATATTTTATTTGCGGATGCCTGCATCCACACATATTCAGATACATATTTAGATGTGGAGAGAGTAAAAATAGGTCAAATAAATTTTTCATCTAAATTGATTTGAGTGAGTATGCAATGGGAAAGTGCAGATTTTGATGGAAGATATGGTTATGTAAATCTCCACCGAGAAAAGAGAGCTACTTCAAATATATACAGACTGGTTTAAGTCCTTTATAACACAAGTTAAAATCTCTGGTTGAAACCCCCCTAAACTCATTTAAAATCTGAATTCCTCTCTTAGAGTTGCATCATTCAACTACATATACTTTGAGGTTTAAGAAGAGGACAAAGGTATTTAGAAAAAAAAATCATGTACAAGTGCTGACTACTTTTTTCTCATTTGTCAAACTTCTGTAAAAATAGCTAGAGTAACAAACAATAAATAATACAAGCTAAATCCAGTGAAGAGCACAGTACAGATTTGATTTGTGTAGGAACAACACACATCTTCTAAGTCCCAATTTCTCCAGGACTGAAGAATAGTGTTTCACATGTGCTGGAAAACAGTGGTACAAAGCAAAACCGAAGTTCACTCTCTAGCACTAACAGCAGCCATGCTTCCCTGAAGTCAGTTAAATGCATCATTGGAAATTTCAGGTCAAGAGGAACATTGCAATGGGGTGACAGTCTTGGGCTGAAAAGGCTGAAGCTGGCACAGAGTTTAGTCATTATGCTCATTTGGTGTCATTTACAAATAAAACTGATCTCACATATAAATTGGGTATTCCCTCCTGGAATTTGGCAGTTTTCTTAGCAAATAGAAGGATGGCATGCAGTTAAAGAAGTACAACAATAACAACAACAATGGGAGAAGAATTAAAAACAAAAAGAGGGGTAAATGAGGAAAAGAATAGCAATTTCTTTTGGGAAAACTAAATGTGTAAGAGTTAGTGTAACTTAGCACAATCCCATGAATCTCACTGTCCTTGGGAGGCTTTTCAGGAGTCAGTCCCAACACAAATATTTTCTGAACAATTATTAAGCATTGAAGATACCTTTTCTCACTTTCCTCCTCATTAGCAGTGATTTTATTTTTCCTTTTTGTATAAATTTTTCTTTAACAAATATATTTATTGGGGGCAATTAAAGGAAACAGTACTGCTATTTCAGATCTGTTTCTGCATATCTCTCTGAGAAATTCCCATGGTCATGTGAAATAAACTACACTAGGGTTGGTATTTTTGTGCTTGGGGTTATTTTTAAATATTTTATTTTAAAATGAGCTGTAATTCCAGGCCTAGGTAGGAAAAACAAATAGAGATAACTGCCTTTTTCCATCTTCCAAGAATAGTTTAAATATATTCAGGGTAAACTATGAACATGATTGTGATTCCCTAGGCCATTTGAAGACTTTGCCCATTGTGGAATGCATGGGGAATTACTGATAGCTGTAAGAGGAAGCTGGAGGTCAGCCTACCAGTCAGGGTGAGATTAAGACTAGTTGAGTTTGATATCCAGGGATAAAAAACCCCCAAATTACACTCATTCATCAGTGTGAAATAGCTCCCCATATGCAATTGTTCAGAAAGCATTTGGCAGAACAGTCTTAAGTTATAGAGAGTCTCCCTAGCAATATCTCAAACAAAAGAATTCCTAGACAACAGATTTTCTGGCAGCCATCTCTGGCATGGAAAGCAAAGTAATAAGTATGTATCATTGTCCTCAGTCTCTACCACCATCTCCCACTGATTTTGAGACATGTTGTTCACCTGAATCAAGGCTGACGTAAAACAGCAGCTTAGGCAAGTACACAGTTTATCAGTAAGAATTTTGCAAACTCATATGCCAAAACTCGATTTCCAGTGCAGTATCAACAAATTCCATCGCTGTTATATATGGGTTTGTGAACAAAATATTACAGGGATAATACAAGGAAGGCAAAATATTTGTAAAGAAATCAAACAACAGAAATTGGTGAACTGTGCAGTAAAACAGGAGACATTACCTTGCTGAACAGGACCCTCTCTAGAAGAGATGACGTGAGTATCGATTTACATATAATATGCAATATCACATATTGTGCTACAGAGATTCAAAATATACTTCAGTAGACTCTGAAACTCTAGCAGACTTATTCTTCATATGTATGGAAAACCCCTGCCCCATACAGCCCTCAAAAAACCCCATGCAGGAGTTACACAGTACCTTGAAAAATCAGAATCTGAGAAAGCATTTTCATCCCTTAGGACATGAGCATCACTCCTCATAGAAAATAATCACATAGCTCTGACGTTATGAAAAAGACTGAAATGACAGTTCACAAGACTACTAATAAACAAATTTCAAGAGAAAAGATGGATCTTGGTCTCTACAGGCAGCTACAGATATACTGTGACTCCAGTATGGAATCAAACCAAAGCATTTAATCTTGTTCTAAGGCTATATTTTATAGGTAAACCTACTACTTTGTTTCTGGGGAAAAAAAAACCTCTCCTAAATTGGTTCTCAGAGATTCTTTTTGCTCCATCTACTTCTACTTTTCTCTTTTTTTCTTTTCTTTTTTTTTTTTTTTAAGCTTGATCCCTAAAAATATCTCTGTTTTCAGGTGATTCTATACACTTGGCCTTTGAGCACTGAGCTCATAACTTTGAAGGGAGAAATCTTTTTAGTGCACTGATGAAGTATTCACACTTCATTAAGCAATGAAACCTCTCCATGGCTCTACAGCATGTTTCATGAAATGACCTCAGCAGTTTATGTTTATAAATGCCTCCATGCAGCAGATAGAAAATTTGGTAGTTAATATTTCTGTGCAAGCAGGAGTGGTGCTTGAGACTTGTGTGAGAGGCATTCAATTGAGGTGAATGTGTGCATCTAGACTTCTTCCTCTCACAGCTGAGCAGGAGAAAGCACAATAGGGGAATTTTAAATTGATTCAGGAAAAATGAAGAATAAAAACCACGGTAAAAGAGGCTAGGCTTAGACATACAATTCAGGTAGGTGATGTCCAAATCTAGGAAAGATCAGGTAGGAATCATACAAGATATACAATATTTTATTGAAACAGGAGGATTATTTAAACTATGTTTAATACTGCTTCTTTAGACTATAATATCTGTAAAAGTTGTTGCTATCCTTTATGTGGTGGATTTAATTTAAAAACTTTATTTTGCTAAGTAGGTGGAAACATGCTGTGCAGAATGTGTTGAGAATTTGTGACCTCCTTATTTTATTCAGCTAGGAAAATAGAGAGGGAATGTTCCCGTGGAAGTTGTTTATTGTCTAAAATCACAAAATCACAGAATATTCTGAGTTGGAAGGTCACAAAGATCATTGAGTCTAACTCTTAAATGAATGGCCCATATGGGGATTGAACCTTGACCTTATTAGCACCATGCTCTAAATGACTCTTTATTCTAAGGATCCTGGTTGTTCCTCCATTTAGACTACATTTCGTTTTTAGCTATAGTACTATTTGAACTACTATTTATGCAATTCTTATCATAACAAAGAGCAGTTCTCCTACCATTAGTAAGTGTGTAAGAAACAGATCAGAGTGTTCTGCACCCCAGATTCATATACTTATTTTTAGCAAATACCTCCCAAGTGCAAATTTAATTTCTTGCAGACTTTCCCTTTTCTCTTTTCCCTTTAGTTTTATGTCTCCTGCAGAAAGAATTGTAGATTTAATATGAAGAACAAAATGTCAAACAGAAGAAAATAAAGAAGACTTACTTTTTTTTCCACCAAGAGGAAAGTTAAAAAATTTCTTCTTATCAAGCGTAATAGAGAAGGAATGTTGCTATATATGCAGAAAAACTTTCTCAGGAGAGAAATATGGAAGAGAAATATTCACTTCAGTTGGGTCCAAAACTACAGGGTCTTCAAAAAGCAACCAGAACAACAAAAGCACCACATATTATTAATTGCAATAACATTACGTGCCAAAACAAGCCACTTCAGGAAAGAGGTAAATGCAAACAATTCCCTTAGACTTCCTCATCTACCTCTACATTACAGGATCTAAAATGCAGAGACATGAGAAGCAGACAAGTTTCACCAAAGGTTTATGTTTTTCCAGACTTAATTCTGTCATTTCTTGGGCTACTCATCCTGTAAATTCCAAACCAAGCAAACTGAAATAATGTTTGTGTTGCTGGATTTTTTTCATATTTTCTAATCATTCTAGAAAAACTGTGTCATGGCTCTACATTTTCTACCACCACCATCCTCTGTCTTGCCCCTTCCCTTAGTCCAGTAACAAACTCCTGCTGAAAACCTCATCCTCTGTGGTTAGACAACATAGAAACAAGTAGGATTTTTCTACAACCTGACTACTAGGAGTGAGGAAGGGGAAAAAAACCAAATCACAATTTCTAGCCTAAAGGCAAAAACATTTCATATTAAAATCAAATAATCACATACTGAATTATTACAGCTACTAGCAGTTTCTGTCTTTGGCCTTTAGTGTATTGGAATATTTAATTCTGTGGCCACCAGCTGTTGAATATTTTACCAGGGATGCATCAATGTAATTAACTGTGATAAAAACCAGAACCATCCAGCATGTTTTTCTGTCTTAGTGTAGGATAAACTCTGTCTATATCAGTGCTTATAATATTTATCTAACAACTTCTCATCTCTCAGTTCCATTACATGTATTTTAGTGTTTCGCTATCTGCATCATTTAAAAAGATCTTCCAACTGTTTAATTGCTGCAATTTAGCCCATTATTCCATCCTCTATTCACCATTGATAAAAACCCCAGATTATTTATTTCCTTTTTATACCACCCTTTACAAACCTGATCTTTGTCATCAGGTCCTCCTTCAGTCATTTCTTCTTTACGGTACATAACACAAGTTATGTTTAGTTTTTTATTTCATAGTTCTGCTTTGTTTCTGACATACAATGGCTAAAATTGAATGCAGAATTCCAGCCTTGAGTACTGTCCTGAGCAGAATTGGATAATTACTTCACCATGTCTTACAAGCTATATTTCCATTTATAAGAGATAAAATGTTCCCTAGATTTTTTTACAACTTCATGGCTTTGCTAACCCCTGTACAGAATGTGATACATGCAGACTCACAGTTTCTTTTCCAAAGAAACAGTACTTCATCAAGTTTTTTCTACACCATATTTTTGCTGTCCATAATTTCTTCCTACGCCTAGCACCTTCCACTTGCTTCCACAGAGTTTTAACATATCTTTCGGTCCTTTTCTCTAATTTGTCAAAGCTGATTTTGAATTCAAAGCTTGCTCTTGAATATGTGGTTTCTCTTCCTCAGCTCTGCATTATCACAGATTTAATAAACTTGGTCTGTGCTCTACCATCCAGGCTGATTAAAGGAAAATAGCAAAGAATTAATTCCAGGAGGAATGCCTTGTGGTTGGTTTGTCCTTTCATTTTGACAGGCAATTACTGGCAACTTGCACAGTTATTCAGACAACTTTACATGCAATTTACTACTAATTTAGAAACTTAATCTAGCCCAAGATTCCCTAGCTTGCTTAAGAGAATATTTGTTTAGGATTGCATGACATCTGCTGCTTCTTGACAATGTCTAACAATTGTTAAATAATTGGTTTATTGTAATTTTTTGCTGACCTACTGATACTCATCTCTCTTTCTTGCCTTGCTAACAAATCATTTTATTGATTATTTGTTCCAAAGTCTTCCAGGCATTGAAGTTAGCCTGGCAAGCTGGACTTTATTGTAAATTTAAAATTTGGCACTGACATCCCTCTCTTGCAGTCTTTGAAAACATCATAAGCCTTTAGGAACACTCTTATAGGAAACCTCCAACAAAGGTTAGATTGTTTCTGGCCACTATTCTGTTAAATATCAAGGTGCAATTCATCACACCATGCTCATTCATGTACTGCATGGGTATCAAGGTCCTGAACTATAGTTGAAATGTAAAGAACAGACCATTTTCACGATGAACACTTCAAGTACTTATGCAGGATGGTCATGCATCTGATAAAGAAGCTAAGAACAAAATAGCAATAATGAGTGAGTATATTTTGTTACTTGTTTCAGAAGTATTTTGATCTGCATTGAGACAAAGTTTGTAGCAGTCAAAGTACATACTTTAGATCATGCAATTGCTCTGAATACCTGTAAAAATAAATGTGTACCTGACCTACCAAAGAATAACCCCAGTTGTATGTTGGGTCTCGCTAAAATGGAATTAACTTCCTTAGCAGCAGCCTATGGTGCCAAGTGTTGTGGTTTGAATTTGTAACTATAACAGCACCAAATCTTTGTCTGGTCCTTATTCTGCCACCCAGTGAAAAAACTGGTAGTGGACAAGAAGATGGGACCAGACACAGTCAAGACAGCTGACCTGAGCTGGCCAAAATGATGCTCTGTATCACATAAGATCATACTAAGCAATAAACTTGGAGGTTTTTCCTTCAAATGTAGCTAGCCATTGCTGGAGTCTGGCTGGGCATTAGTCTCCTGAATGAGAAAGTGACTGCCTCTCCACCACTTGATTTTTTTTCCCCATCTTTTCTTCACTTATTAAACTGTACTTATCTTGACCCATAAGCTTTTACCGTTCATATTTTGCTTTTCCTATTCTGTCCCTTCCCTACTGATAGAAAGTGAGGGGAGTGGTTGGATGAGTGTGTAGCTTCTGGATGAGGTGAACTGACAAGAGGTGTGTTAGGTGGAACACAATCATCCCCAAAAACTCAAGTCATGTTTCTACCACATGTAAAAACATTCAGAGAAATATCTCTAGCAAAGTTAGTAACACAGACAGCTTAGCCAGCTGGAAAAGATTGTTTAGCTATTTAAAAGTATACTGAATCCTGTTCAGACAATAATTGCTACATTGCATGCAGTAAGGATAATTATTTTTGCACAAAATAATTGTACTGTAATTTTTGATTGATTCAGGACCGTTAGAATAATTTAACAATACATAAGAAGCACAGTATGGATTTCACTTTGTCTACAGATTTCTGTAGATTTTCTAAAATTTTCTTTGATTAAAATTACAGGCACCACTGAACAACCCATTTAGCTTTCATATCCCTATTTTAGTTCTTTACTTCATCCTGTAAAAACTATTTTTAGCTTTCTAGGGAAAAAAATGGAAGCTCACCAAACAGACAAACCAACTCTTTGTTAATGTTAATTGCACAAGTGATAGAATTAGAAAATGTTGCTTGTGTTATTGCTGTTTGCACAATCCAAACTTTACATTACATTTTCCCTGCAGATTGCACTTCAAGAAGCCACAGTTTATGTGTATGGCAGCGTCAAGGGTTCCTATATATTCTATATCAAAAATCTACTTATTTCTCAAATAAAGAGGTGAATATTGAAAGTTTTTACCGTGTGTTTAGTGCTGGCAATATTTGTGTCTTATGGCACTTTTACAGGCTTTGAACCAAGAATTTTACTCCTAATTATAAGTTTAGAAAAAAGAAATTCATCATCTACAGTCAAAGCTTTACATATTTTGCCAAAGTTGGGTTGGAATTCTGTATCTAAAGAACAAGATTTCCTACTGTTTTTAGTATTGAGGTTGCAATGCAATCTCTGCCACAGGTTTGCATGAATGTGTAGATCAGCATTTTGCTAAAAGATGTGTCAAAATAGTTACACACCTAGGGTGTTTAGATTTTGAAGTTTTATGTTACTTTAAATAGGTACCAGACTACTGCTGACATTTTCATAACTTTTGTGGTGTACTGAATCCGGTACTGAAGGCATGCATTACACTGTAAAAACAGTGTAGGAGAAAAATGATAGAGCTCAGCTTCTCAGCCATCCTAAGTGGATATTATACCTTGGAACTCTAGAGAAGCAAGTTAGCCAGCTGTTGCTACTGGTGAAAATTTTAATGTTGCTATTTAAATTGTCATTACTTATTTCCTTTGATATCAATTTTATTGATATTATCTTGGGTGTAATGCTGAATACTTAAGTTGATGACCTTCATAAAATATTGTGGGTTTTTTATGAGTTTAAGAACAAAAAAAAAAGCAACCTGTAATTTTTTGGCTATTTTTCTAGCTATTTTCTTCAGAACTCAGCAATCAAATTCACCTGGGCCTAATGCTTTGCAGATTTTCACTGGAGCACTTTCTTTATGATCTTTTCCAGCATAACAGCAAGTGTTTAACATCTTTCTTTCCCTCAGGAAAAGGTACCTGTCTCTGAGATGATATCTGCTGTATTGTCTATCAGTAAAAGACAAATACACCTCTTAGTCCCTCAGCAGAATCAAACTCATTAGTTGCTTTTTGTGGTTTATTTTTTCTCAATGATTCTAGTGTTTGCTTTTTTCTCTTCTATTGTAATTTTAAGTCAGCACAAACACCATTAAATTTAGTACAAGTCCCAAAGTTGTACTTTGAAAATTACACTTTTTAAAAAGTAATCTGTTTACTACATTTACCTCTCAGATCCTCCTTATCTATATCATCATATTTCTCCCTATGAATCAAGCACCCCATTCTACACCACTGGCCACTAATCTTTTATGGATTACAACCATCGAAGGCCCAGTATTAGTCAGGTCAGCTCCTCTGCAGTGGATGAAGTTATGTGAACTTACACTATTTCAGGACACCATGTGTGTTTTTCTGATTTGATCCATAGGAGTGGCACTGTTGAGTGTTACTCATCTGCCACTGCATCACAAAATAACTTTCCGTTTACAAAAGGCAATTCCCCTATTAGCTGAGCCAATGGAGACTCACATGTCTGGAGGTTTGAGTTCAGCAATTCATACATAATGCCTGTGATTGTAAAAAAACAACAGGAAGTACAGGAATATACCCCAGAGCAAGCAAAAAAGTGTAACAGCCTTCAATCTAACAATGTTTTCAGTGATGTGCATCAAGAGAAACCGCATTGGAGGAGTAATTCCAGCCTTACTACAAATTTATTATCATTTTAAAAAGAACATATTAGAAAACAAACAAAAAAATCTGGTATTGTCTTTAAGGAATGAAATGGTCAACAGTGAAAAGGAGGGGAAAATGAGGGGACATTTTCACCACCATCTGCACCTTTCAATAGTGGCTTTCTTGCTTTATGGCAATATTTTTTAATTTAAAATACTAAATGTAGACACATTAGGCATTTAGAAGACAATAGGATTTATGGCTTGAGTAAGTATACTAAATTTCTTGGTCTTCTGAAACCACTCTGTGTATTCAGCCATGGATTACCTAATACTTCAAGTCACATATTGTTTCTCTAAATCTGAATTCTCTAAGTTTTATTTGTTGTATACACACTCGCAGCAGTACAAACAGCAAAATACTTTTTTTGTTATTAATACAATTTTTCAACCAGCTGCACTCTAAATAACAAAGATTAAACGCCTTTCATTTCTTAGCCTAAGTAAAATGTCAAAGGCTAATTTTGTTCTCTGAACATCTGAAAAGTATTAGCAAAAGCTTTTACGCTCTTTTCAACATATTTATGGTTTCAGAACAAAATTGGTAGAGAAATAAATAAGGTTTTTGGCCTCTAGCTTGAGACACAGCTTCTGCAAAATAAAAACAATCCTTTAGAAGTACAAAGGAAAATGTGCTTTTTCTCATCAGGTCAAAGCTGGAGTTTCAAATGTTTGCAGGCATATATTTTCCTGATTGTAATTTTTAACTAGAACAGTTGCTTTACTGTCTTTTTCATCATAACAGAAAGACCTTTATGGTTTTCCATGAGTGAAAGCAACTTTTGCTTAGGGTTATGAATTGGGCATAAAAATATCTTTCAGGAGCAATACCATCCACAGGAATCCATCCACATATCTGGCCCACTTTACAAATGAAGGAACTACGACCAAAAGGATAAAATCATTTCCCCATACAGAAAAGAAAACAAGGAAAACCTGTAGTTTCAACTAGTTTCTCACCAATTTTTTAACTGATTTATGTGGATATGAACTGGGTTAGTTTCAATTACGTATTTGAATAGTATTATAGATCATTAAACCTAATTTCAGAGGACATGGATTGATACAAAGCTGTCATATAACCAAAATAAAGTGATATTTTAGTATTTCCTAAAAAAATCCTAACCATTTCCAACAGATCAACAATTCTGATGTTGCGAGCCACTTCTAGATTGCTTTCTTTAAATCTCTCTTGGGTTTTTTTGTGATTTTGTTCACCAACACTACAAAAAAGATAATTATTATCACAGAATCTTTTCCATCATGAAAATATATTGAGAGATGAGATTTTGACTAAATTTAACAATATGAACAATGACCACTAATAAGAGCTGCAGTCTATGATCATACTGGTGAACAGTGAGAAAAGTACCTCTTGCCTTTTCTGTGTCTCTCAGATGACTGAATTGGGGGAGTAATTAATTCAGAGAGGAGGCTGGATTGAAAGTGAGTCTCAGATAATCATTGTTGCCATGAAACAGTGTTTTCCACAGACACAAAACCTGCTGAGTCTCAGAAGCACTTGTTATTTTATAAAACTATTACTCCTTCCCATCACCTTCCAATTACGAGTGATAAAACCTGGAGTTCCTCACAAAGCACAAGTTTCACTTCTGCTTCCATTCAAGTTTGATCTAGCTACAGCTGTAGCTAAATTTCCAGGAATACACAGAAGATTAGCAAAGCTTAGCTGAGGTGATGGCACTTTATACCATGTGATAGGACATACAGCAGTGTATTTTCAATGAAGCTCACACTGCACAGTTTATACATTCCTATTTACCTCCATATATATGTATGACACCTCTTTTATTCTGTTACATAAGGTACTATGAAAAACCTAGGAATAATTAACCAAAGAAAAAAGTTTTCCTTATGGGCTGACTAATCTATTATTAATTTTTTGCACTTTATAATAGATTTTCAACAACAAATACTTTGAAATAGGATTAGAAATACCTAGTGCCCACAGTACTCTGAATATAGAAATTTTATAAACTGCAGTAGGATCATTTCACATTTAGATGGCTACTTAAGCTTATACATAAAAACCTGTAAGCAAAGGGAGTTTTCCTACATTTTTCTATCTTTATCTTGAACCACATATTCAAAAATAATAAAAAGTTTCCATTTCATTTGTGTAAATTCATTAATGAAATATGGACTCTCACTGTCTTCCCTGAATACTTCCAACATGATTTTTCCTTCTGGTTACATAGAAGTACAGAATCCATATCTCTCCCATTGGCTTAAACCTAAAATACTTACCACTTACTGCCATTACTAAGGAGAATAAAGATAACTGAAAATACTTATAAACAAATTGACTTTAGGTATTATTTTACAAAAATACATTTCAAGACATAAATAATCTCATATAAGGAGCACTGAATTCAAAGGGCGTTTTTCATTGACCTTAGTGGGGGTTACACCTAGCTTTGAATGTAAAACTAGGAGCACTGACAGCAATGGAAATGACATTAAAGTGTGCCACGACTGCATATCATAAGGAAACGTTAAAGCTGATAATGGAAAAAGATGATACCAGACAGAGCTTTCTATGATGCCGAGAGAGTTCACAGCTCCCTATTGAGATGCATCACACATCCAGGAATCACGTGAAGGCCATTATGCTAATTCCTGAACCGTTGCTCAGTAGTGGTTGTTTTGAGAATCTCAGCATAGAATATAAAAAAAAACAAAATCAAAACAAACAAAACCCACAAAACAAACAAACAAAACAGTAGTGAATACAAAGGAAACACTGTAAAGTGTGAAGAAAATGTTCACTTGCCAGTAAATGGCTAAAGGTTATCAGAGCTCATGAATATCTAAGGAAGTATACTAACTCAGATCACCACCCTTAAAAGGCCTTTTATAATTATCACTTTGTAAAAAATTAATTAAAAAAAGAGTAATATAAATCCCCACAATTAGATAGGTAGTTTAAATATTTCATTCTTACCTGCACAAAATAATTAAACTTTTTCTAGCCTAGTTTCTTGAAAGCAGATCCCTGAATTTTAAGATACAACTGTGTAACGTCCACTTCCACTTAACCCAGTGACCTTATTAATGAAAACTGCCTTGTTAAAAAGTATCTAAAAGTATAAAAAAAGCTCTTCTCCTCTCAATTCAATGAAACTACACCAAGAGGATCAAGTCTTCTACAAATGCTACATTTAGCTGTACAAGGCTTTACATTTTGGCCATGGTAATTCATCAATCTAATTAATACAAGCATTTTCCAAATAAATAGGACTTGCTTCCCTAAAGACCTGTTGAAAACATTCTTATACAGTATTTTCTAAATTTCCTTCACACTTGAAAGACTTTGAAGTGTGTACACCAGAATTGCCAAGAGTAGGCTCTACCACTTACTTATGAGGAAAATTTATCTTTTTCCAGGCTTCTCTACTTTAATATTATCCAAAAGTTTGAGGACAGAACTGAGATCAACAAAGAAAGTTGATCAACTGGAGTATATTTTCATATACCTTCTTAAATAATTTTTTTTATTTTTCAGGCAACTCACTATATTCTGTTTACCTCTTATATCACCATTTGAATAAAGCAGGTGAGCTTTTAAAATTAAAAACTCAGTAAAGTTACTGCTGCTATTTTCTAATGTTATCTGAAGGTAAAAATTCTTTCCTGTTTGTGTTTTTTGTCTGTGAAAGTGCTCTCAAAAATGAGCTAAAGATTTTTTTAAATTGATGATGTACACCATAATAGATATTTTGAATTGTAAAAGAATAGAAGAAAGAAAATAAAATATAAGAGTCCAAAGAAATATCATTTAGCTAGCTACTACAAATTTCCAAAAATAAAATTGGTAACTAAAATACAGGACTTTGTTCTTTTTTTGTTCAATTTTCTACAGTGGGAATCCTGAGTCATTCACTTATTAGCATTCTCACAAGAAAATGAGAATTAAAAATTGGTGCACTTTGTGCTTGAGAAAAGAAATGGAGACATTTAGCTGCAAAAGTAATTAAGATGTAGGCATTCACCTGCCTACATTTCTTCTGGATTTATATTCAGCATACACCAAAGACACAATTTTTGCTTAAATCATCACAATACAACTGTGCCCCCACAGGAAGTACACAAATACAGCACAGATATCAAAGAGTAATGCAAGAAGGTTTGCCTGCATAACTCAGATTACTGTCTATGCTGCTGTGCAGTTGGGAGCAGCCTAGACAACATCATAAAATTTGCCAGACTACACTGACAGGTGTCAGCATTGCTACTTTTACTCTTTTTAAAAGCCTATCAGCCCTTTTTGTGACAAGGAAACAGAACAGTAAACATTACTTTTTTTAAGCTTAATGCTTAGATAATAAAACATATCCGTTGGATTTTACTATATATGTTATATGACGATACCAGACAGTACTGAAGAGGATCTTATGTCTTCAACTGGCCTATAATTGCATAACAAGGCATCATCTTCCTATTTCAACATCCACAATGTGCTTTGTTTTCTGATTTGTTCTCCTGATTTAATTATTGATGTAATTTCACAGTTCATAATTAAATTCCTATTTGAATATTGACAGTTCCAACTTTTATAAATTTCAGGTTTGCTTCATATAAATATTTCAGCTACTCTCCAAGAGACCACACCACTTCTATGGTGACCAGAGTAATAATGTGTCAGTCCAGTTACAGTGTAATGGATGCATTTCTACACCACAAGAAAATGTGTTGCACTATTTTTTCACACACACACACAAAAAATCATAAAGTCATATTTCTGTCACTAATTTCTGAATGGGTGGGATATTTTAGAAAAGCTCCTTCAGACAAAGAATTTACAATAGATTAAGCCTTCTATTATTTAGCCACTGCTTAAGTAATTTCAGTGACTTTCCTAAAGAGATCATGTTAAAAAATTAGATAATTGATTCTTTTTCTTTTCTTCAAGATGAACAGAACTCTGTCAATTTAGCAGGAAAAAAAACCCCACCAAAAACAAAACCCCATCTTTCAATTGTTTTTGCTGAGTAACTCTGAGTCATGGGTCTATCAATTGTCATACTTTCAGCTTTCCATTTTTACAGAGAATCTCTTATTTGATCACAGTGTCTCTTTGGAACACTGCTAATATGCAGCAGAAGTTAAGGGGTTCATTTTTATTCCATCCCATGATTTTCTAAAAACCCACGCTAATAGATTCTAATGCAACTCTCCTCACACTCACTTGTGAAAAGCAATTTTACCAGGAGGAAAAACTGCCAGACTTTTCTGAGACATAGAGCATTCCCTTCCTAACATCTGTTCCACATGTTGATCAACAGCCTTTCTGCTTGGATACTGGTGGATGTGTTCAACTGATTTTTGATTTCACATTACACTGTGCAATGTGTCTGTATTGACAATTGATTGCTCCACTTCACTGAGGGCAAAATGTGATTCAGCACCCTTAAAAATCAGAAGTTTCTCTTTATATAACTCTATTAGCATTGTAAACACTTCTGGAAGGTGTGCTGTAAAACTGACAAACTTGCCGCCCTTGAATAATTTCAAGCTCAGTAGGACTGCATTTATTTCTGCTTCTATTGCCACTTCCGCACTCCCAGGTTTCATACCAGTAAAGAAATGTGACAGAAATGCATAAATTTGGGTCTTCATTTCCTCCTGAGGTATATCACAACCTTAATTTAAATCTTCTTTCATAGATTTCTAGGTCAGAAATAATATTTCACGGTACCTTCTGACATGGAATTATCTGTAATGGCTAAAATCTGATAAAGCTCATCTATAGCTTTTCTTAGCCAAGTGACTACAGATCTGCCTTAGGTAATTTACCATGCTTAATAGCATGCATTCTCAGTCTTTTCCTGCGAATGCTTGGGCTTGGCTAATAAGATAAACAAAATTCAGACCTCTTTTAGCTACCTCACTAACACATCAGAGAAACAATCTGGCCATGGCCTAATTTACCACTTTTAAGTCCACTTTTTTTCCATCAGTGAACAATTGCAGATATCCTAAACAAACCTTCACATATGTCATTCTTGAGTATCCATATGCCAGGAAACATTTCACCTCACCAGTTACTCTTCCAGCCTCCAAAATTTTCATTAGTCAAACAGTACAACCATGACCTTCCATACATCTTCAACAATGGAAAAATGTTTTTCCAGCTATTCAAACACTGTATCCCACTAATAATAGCCAGTCTTTCTCAAAACTTTACCTCCTCAAACACACTGCACCCCTGCAGCATGTATTGAGATTGTCCAGGTTCTGCTAAAGCCGTAAAAAGGCTATTTCACTCTTCACAGAGTTCCCCTAAAAGTACAGGTTCTATCACTCTTTCATTTACAATTCTTAATTACACAACAAATTATTTTAGATATATCTTTACATACAAAGAAGAAATTACCACATTTCATAATCTTCTTCAATATTCAGCTCATTTTGCCTTAGACAACAAATCTATGTTGTTTACCATTTTTAGACGTTTCTGTCTGTTCTGTGTGTTTAGTTGGGGCTTGATTTTTTTACTAAATTGATAGTGCATGAAGAAAAATCTATTATATCTGCAATGGTAAAGGCATTGCAAATATGGAACAAAAAGGAAGAAGAGATGGGGATGATCTACATGTTGCATGTGTTATATGGCTGTAAAAATTACAGGCTTGGACCTTTCTATGTTTTTGGCTCCTTCTCATGCCAGGTTTTGCCAGGACGAATATACTGGCTCAGGGAAATATTAGTGCTCATTTGAAGGCAGCTCTGCAATTCACAAAAAAATATATAACCAGATAGTCAAGCCAGATAAGCACTTAAAGAACTTTTTGAAGACACTGAAAAGGCTGAGTGAAGTTGGATTTTTAAGCCTGGAGAAGAGGAGGCTCTGTGGTGATCCTGCTGAGGCCTAGCAGTACCCAAAGGGGGGCTACAAAAAAGCTGGAGAGGGACTTTCTACAAGGAGGAAAGGCTTTAAACTGAGCGAAGGAAGGAAGAAATTCTTTACCATGAGGGTGGTGAGGTAATGGAACTGGTTTCCCAGATAAGTCGCAGCTGCCCTATCCCTGGAACTGTTCTAGGCCAGGCTAGATGGGTCTCTGACCAAGCCAGTTGAGTGGAAGGGGTCCACAGCAGGGGGGTTGGACCTGGGTGGTTCTAAGGTGTCTTCTGACCAAAACCATTCTATAATTCTATGACTTTTTAAAAGAGGTCTCACCTATAGAACAAAGTGTCACCATAAAATTAGGATACAAAGCTCTTGGATGGCATCCAAAGGAGGGCCATGGAGATATGAAGGGCCTTGAGGGGAAACCGCATGACAAGTGGCTGAGATCACTTGGTCTGTTCAGTCTGGAGAAGAGGAGATAGAAGGAAAAAACCTTATCATGGTCCTAAAGCTTTTCTCATGAGAGGAAGCAGAGGGGCAGACACTGATCTCTTCTCTGTGGTGATCAGTGACAGGATCCAAGGGAATAGCCTGAAGCTGTGTCAGAGGAAGTTTAGGTTGGAGATTAGGAAAATTTTTTCACCCAGAGGGTGGCTGGGCACTGGAACAGGTTCCCCAGGGCAGTGGTAACAGCATCAAGCCTGATAGAGTCCAAGAACTGGTTGAACAATGCTCTCAGGCACACAGTGTGACTTTTGGGTTGTCCTGTGCAAGGCCAGGAGTTGGACTCAATGATCCTCCTCCAGCTAAGGATATTCTATGATATATATGACAACTAACATGATGCATCTGGGAAAAAACTCCATCTTCCTGTAGATATGGCATTTATTAGAAGTCATTTAAAAGAAATTGTATCACCATCTGTTAAAGACAGTATCTTGTTGCTTATTCTAAACTAGAACAATAACTGTATTAAACAGTTGAGATTTTCTTGTATTCAAAGAACAGATCTGTTTTAATATTGTATTGCTTCACTAAAATCAATAGATCCATGCCAATTGATATGAGCTAAGGATACATTCATTTTAATTTATAGTATGCTGGAGGTGTGTAAGATTTATTGCTTTTTAAGTATGACTTTAAGTATTCTTTAAGTATTTAAAATTATTTTGAGATCAGAATCAGGCTCCTTCTATATTTTGGGTTATTCTGTGGGGAGGATTTTTTTTTTTAATCTATAGCAAGTATCATCAGAAATTTAGTTCTATTAAAAATTCATTCCACTTATTTGGTTAAAAACATTCATAATCTGACTTGTAGTGAACAAAATGTGATTATTTACATCAGATTTACTGTTGGGCTAACATCGGACTGTTGCTGTTGGACATGCAATAAAGAGCTCGATTCCAAGGTGGTAGAAAAAATCAGAATGCTTTTATTTTCAATTTACCCAGCTTTTTTATAACATGCTGCGCTAAGGAAGCCTACGATTGGTCTATAAAATGAACACCTCTCTCCATTGCTTAAATAACAAAAACAACACCTGGGAGAGGGTTGTTATGAGAAACTTAGAAATGTTATGGTTATTTACATGGACTTGTCTTTGAAGGAAGAACTTGCAAGAATTCTTCTCATGAGAAGGAAATCAGCTAGTAACAAGTCAAAATCTTACAAACTCAAAAATATAAAGCTCACATCAGACAGACTTTGGTCTTATGCATTCTATTGCTAAATAATGAATATTGTCTGGTAAAATTTAATTATTTCAATTTTATGAGCTGCAAAACTGAAATAAAGAGTTAGGTTCATCATCACATGATATCTGTGTCAGCTTCCCAATTGTGCCTTTTTAACTTTTAATGTTAGTTAGCAAAACTATATTTTCTTCAAGAATAATCCATACAATTCTTGAACTTAGAAGTTAAAACTTTCATGAGTAAATACCTGACAATTCGAGGTGTCTTAAAAGCAATGATTTACAGACCTTATAATCCTCAGTGATTTGAACATAAAGTTAAAGACAACCCTAATAGCCAAGAGTCTCCATGATCAAGAACTAACATTTATTTGTACATATTCTACCTCTCGTTGCTAGGAAGATGTTAACATTTTTAGTTTAATAGTTTACATCAACCCAGGATGCAATTAAAATAGTCTATTTTATTACGTGCAGTAATACCAATCAGCATGATATCCACAAATTAATTACTTTCAAAACTTTCTTGTTCTACAGCAGAAGAACATTCTGACCAATTTAATGCTTGTAGAAAGCCACTGGGGATCTGATAAAACACCACAACATAAAATGTAGAAATGGCATCCACTTCACCTTGCCTCATGTCATTTGACAACTGTGCCATTCCCACTGCTCTGTTTCCAAGAGCAGCTTGTGCATAGATATCAATTGGCTAAAGCTTGGTAAAACAGCAGAAAGATGGATGAATCATTAAGATTTTTTTTCTCTTAAGCCTTTCATCCATTCACCAATATATGATGGTGGCATTCATCAGTTAAAACCAGAATTAAACCAATTTAACCCAAAAAACCCCAGTTAATACAACTATGCCTCATTTTTCACTCAAGGTGAAAGCAGTATTCAGTGAGAAACCAGAAAAGTAAAATTTCCTGATTTTGATATGGTTTGAGTAAGTTCATAAAACTCTTCTGACATTGTCTTAACCATTAAGAAGTACAGCTAGAGTTTGGTGTTTTTTCTTTCTTTCTATTTTTTTTAATACCATCACTGCAAATAGAAGAGGAATAAGCTTCAAAATTTAACAATAAAAACTGAATAAGAGAGGTGGATTTGCAGTTGCAACACTTATCTCTGTTCTGTGTCTATGGCGAGAATGAGACACAGGATCATAGGGTAATTAATTAAAACTTAAACATAGCTTATGAACTACAGGGGAGAAAAAAATCAAATCATGTAGTAGAACATCCACAGTAGTCTAAGATATACAATTAGATATGCAATTGCAAAAACCACAATACTGAAAATTTTTAGAAACTGTGACATATGGTAGAAATGACAATGGTAGAAATTCTTTTTAATGTACTCCAAACTTTAAATGGAGACTAAGAAGATACCAAGAGGTGCAAGTACAGTTTATTCAGAACACTGGAAAGTTCTGTGTTACTATTTGTCATACAAAGTAATGCCAAGGATCCATTAAATAATACAAAGTGTGCAGTAAATGCTACATTCAATATATACTTTTTTTAGTTTATACATAAGAGTTGTTCCCATTTTTGTAAGTAATTATAGCTTTGCTATTTTTTCCAAATAAGGTAGCCACAAATTATGATCCAAGTATACACACTATTTAATATCTACAAAGTTATAGGGTTAGTTACCATTCTATCTGGTACATAAGGAATTAGCCTGGTCCAGGTGTTAGCTTTAAAAATTAAGTCCTGCTGATGAAAAAAAAGAGTTTCTACCTGATATTCTAGAAGTCTTATAAAAATGGTAAGTAGTTACTAAACCTTTGAATATCAGTCATGCATTTTTGGAAAAGTATTTTCAAGAATGTCTTGAGCCTGTGTTTGTAGAAAAATTTGTTAGATCTCTAATCAGTTAAACTGCCACATTGCATTTTGACAATTCATCTGCATCAGGCAGAAAAATGCATGCCTACACTCTTTGGATCCACTTCCAAAAACCTAACCCATGGATGGAAAAAAGGCTTGTGCCATTTCTATATTTTAAATGTCTGAGCTTAAGCCATGGTTTTTATCTTATCCTTTTATTTTTCTCATTGTTTCCTGCAAATTTATTTGCATTTGATTTGTAGGAAAATACAGGAAAAAACTCTATCTCAGTTCTTCCCCAGTGTTATAGCCAGATGTCCTTCAAGATATTTTGGATAAGATAGGAACTTTTGTACATTTAATATTACTTTATGATTATAGAATCAATTTTTAGATAGGCAAAGACTTATTTTCTCCATCCATGTAACAACTACACAGTATTGCCCTAGTATGCAACATTGCAATGGAACAAGAAGAATTTAGAAAGAGGAAGGAAAATATTGCCTCTACTTTCAAGTGCCATTCAAGTATATGGTTTCCTAAAAAACAGACTAAATTGCAGAAGTTGTTATAACTTCAAGAAATATCACAACACTGATGAAGTGAAAGAGAATAACTGACAGATGCTTTTGTGTGAAATTAATTGGAATGAGAAGCAAGGCTGATCTGACAGAAGCAACAAATACAAAGCAGAAAATACACCATTCATGCTTAATATTCTCCTTGATGCTTAAAGAATTGTTGCCTGATCAGAAATGCAGAGGTTTTCTTTGCCTTTTTTTTTTTTTTTGGCAACAAAAGATAACCACAACTAAAAACTAATCTTAAACCACCTTTTTGCAAAATGTAAGCTGTGTAGCTACAGACAAAAGTATTAATGAAAAATTGTATTGATCACCTGTACTCTATGCTTGTACAAATATTTGCTTGTTTATAGTGAGTTGATATTGGTAATTTTAACAAAATTGGACAGTGGCTTTTTTCATCCCCTGAACTCTGCTCTATAAGCTCAGAACTCTTTAAAAGTGAGAACTATATACATTTCTGACCACAAAAAAAGCCCCAGGCATGGAAATAGTATAACTGGACATGGGAAATTTTTTCTATGTGTCATGATGACAACCCCATTTCCACCAATTAATTTACACAATATATTGAAAATATTAAAAATTATGTAGAACCTTGTTGCACTTTGTGCATCTTCAGTGAGGAAAGTATCTATATTCTGATGGAAAAGTTTAAACTGCTCTGCACAACCATACTCCTTAAATGTCATTTCACTGAATTTCACATATATTGTAAACATAGAAATATAAGCTAAATACCAAATTCATATGTAAGAGAAATGCCGCTAGGATAATCTTCCACTTTTGGCTTCTACAAACCACAAGCAAAGATAGCATCAAGGTGACATTAAAATTCTATTGCAATACCAAGACTAAGATTTACAAATATATATTTTAAAGACATTGACGGTCTGTGAATTTAAATTTTTGGTATCTGACAGAACAAAGAATCTAACAGTACTGCTCTGAAAATTTAGCAATTGTTAGAGTAGAAATAAGATTCTCTTCAACACACTGTGCAGGCAACAAGTCAAAACAACACGATCAGGAGACAATTCACCACAGCTGCAAACAGACTTAAGTAAACCATTATCTATTTGCTCAGCTGCATCTATATTCCCTTACTAAATAGGCCCATATTACTAATTAGGTGCATATTTATGCACAATACATCACTTCACTACTTTATGGGTAATGTATTTATTTTCTTTATAAGACTTGAAATTCTGCAGGTTGTGTCACTGAGGCCAGGGGACCTATTTAACTAACAAGGCTTGTTCCATCCCTATACCACAATTTATTCAGTTATAGAAAAGACAGCACAGTAGTTTACACAGAGATTGGAGAAGAGGTGATTTTGTCTATTGTGTGAATCCCATTTAAGGTTGCAAATCTATTTAAGATTGTAGAACTTCACTTCAAACTGCAAAAGAGTTTTACTAAGAGACAAAAACCAGAAAACTAACAAGTACAAGCACATAATAACCATAAACTTCTGCTCTATTGACAAGATGACCTTTCTGCATCTAATTGTTGTTTTAATACCAGCTGTTCATTTCTTCTGCATTTCAAGCTCCTCTCTTGACTACATTAATGTAGTCAAGGAGAATTGCAGAGAAGGCATTGTATTGCTGGCTGTTCCTTCCATGAGTGCTTACAAGACAAAATTCTCTGAGTGGAACATTACTCTTTTGAAGGGATAGTAGCACTGTTTGCCAAGTACTTAAAGGAAACGCTCCCATGGCATTCATAGAGTATGGTAAATTCTGAAAGGATTTTTGTCACATGTTCTCCAATAAATGCTACAAAGTTTTATTCTAAATTTCTCTAATGTTTGTTGGTCTGGACCAAACCTAGGTATCTGTCTCTCCAACTGTGAGATAAATTTGATTTTGCTAGCTCTCTTTTTAAGTTAGCACAAGTTTTACATAGACTTAAGACCAGGCTCAGACAGGCTCATTTTTTAGTAACATTTATATTGAATATTTTTGGTAGTTCTTTAGTTAAAGTAGACAGAACTTTAACCTGTAAATAAGTAGATAGGTCAAAGGAAAACAGATTTTGAAGGCCAATTAGCAATAGAAGTCCCCAAGTTCAACTTAGCTGAATATCTTGTCCACAGTTTGAACTAGAACAAATTATGCACAGCTTCTAAATGGCTCAGTACATGCTTAGGGCAACACTTGCTCCCACTTCAGGAGACACAGTTTTTCTGTTCCTATCATACAGGACTAAAGCTGGACAAACATATAATATCTCTAAGTCGTTAAAATTTTCAGAAACTCACAAAATCCAGTAGTGCAGCTAAAATGAGCTTGTTGAGATTTCTATTTCTTCTGACCCCATTTTTTTCAGCTACGACAAGCAGATGGGCTTTGGTTCTGGTGTCTGTGGGTTAGGACAGTTGGACTTTCAGTGGTATTACAGAGTAAAGTAGAACAGCTGGGCTGCCATTTGATGAGTCAAAAAAAAAAGTGAAAAATTATTAAAGAAAAAGGACTTAAACTCTAAATATGCTGAACCATCCACATTTATGGAGTTTCTTCAGCTTGTAACCCAAGTAATCTAATATTCTTTTTGAAAAGAGTGTCCAAAATTATCTCTATGAATCTGAGCCCTTGTAGGCCCACTGGACCTATTTCCATTGACTTCAATAGTGTCAATAATACTGATGATGGACACTTACTATAAATAGTTTTAGACAAAAAACAAACTAGTCAAGATTACACTTGTAGAATGTTCCCTACTCTTTCACATGGAAAAGTATCAAATGAGTTGAGATTTTACCTGCAAGGAATATGAAATTTTAGAAAATGAAAACTGATACATTAACAAAACATTCATATTTGTATTCTACATTCAATAAATAATTTCTTTATTTTTCTATAAAGTCGATTGCAAGGATCCAAGTCTACTTTCAAGTTTTAAAAGTTCCTTTATCAGCGTGCTGCATTGTCTCTCTACTCTACATTCCAGGGGTGTGCAGCTTCTGAAACTCCAGGACTCTGTACCACTCCAGTGCGGGGTAAGTACCAGACATGCACTCAGAAGAGTTAATTACTGTTACAAGGGATCACAATCAAAATATGCAATTTGAAAGTAGGCTAAGGATGGGAAAAGAAAACAAACCACAACAGAGAAGTAAATGGCCAAGAGTGCAGAGAACAGATTCTCATGACCCAGGAATTAAGCAAAAATGCATGTCAGTGGTGTAGGAATGTGTTCTGGGTTTGGTTTTGTGCATTCGCATAGATACTGCAGTGATTAAAGCTGTGGCTAACCACTGACAGACTGAAAACACAATGGCAGCATTGATTACAAGTATGGAAACACTCAATTTTATGACAAATAAGGCAAACACAGATTTTCTCCTTTAAAGTTTTTGGCTTCTGGTTAGTTAATGATTTAAACTAGTGCCATCCCAGAAATCTAAGAAAATGCATTTGTCAACCATCATATCAGCAGAATGCTATTTTAGTGGCATAACCCATGTTATCTGAGTATATATGAACTTCCCATGCTTTGTTTCACTTGCACAAGATCTGCCTATGGCATAGCTCAAACGTTCAGAGAAAATGTCTGTTGCTGTGTACATTGCTATTTCAGGTCATATGGCACTTGCTTCGATAGAAGAGGTTGCTAATTAAGCAATAACAATTAATGCACTGGGTATTTCCTGCAGACTAATGACCAGCTAGGAGGAGCTGTGCCAAGGGCCATTAACCCAAGACAGTCACTCACTGTGATAGGACAGATTTCTTTGAAGAATACTAATGTTTGAAAATAACAAGGACAATTCTGGACATTATATAAACAGAAACAGGAATGACTCAAATTAAGTAAATTATGATGGTTTGTGTAGTGACTTCCAGGCCTCTTCTATATACTGGGTAAGAGAGGAAAATGGATAGCAAGAAAGTGGTACACCAGAGAATATTAAATGCCATTAAGTACTCAAGCTTCTCTAAACTGCTCTCTTCACACCTGCCTCCTTGTATGTTTCTTTTCTGATGACAATCTGTAACTTTGGTTATCATCACAAATTTTGATAATTTGGCAAAATCAGGTACCTACCAGTGCTCTTTTACCAGTGTAAAAGATCTACACTCAGAATACATGGACACACTTCACTGCTTTCTTTGTTCTCTATGGTCCTTGGTGGGCAGATCTGTGAAACTCTCCAAGACCTGACAGAATCTCTTTCCAGAGATACAGAAGAGGGTTCAGGCCTGGACTGTGTGGCTCTTCACTGTTTTTTCATAACACTTGCAGTGAAATATTTCTGATAGGGCCTTTCTTAAAACAGCGCTACCAAACATCAGCCTGCTTGCCAATTATTGTTTCCTCAAATTAGAACAGTTTATCTTTTTATTATCCTTGCAAGAGATTCTTTGCTTTCCTCCACACAGCAAATTCTTCCCTGCAACAACCATTAATATCGCCTAATTTAAATTTTATCCACAAATAACATTCAGTAAGATAAAAGAGGGAGAAATCCAGAAAGCAAAGAGAAAACAAGCTAAGCAGATAGGTGCAAATCATCAATTACTTCCTCTCTTCCACAAGTAACTTATTGATAAGGCTTTCATTCACAGCCACCTTTTTCTCAACCTTTCCTCATTCGCTGATGGTTTTCATTTCTTTAAATACATTGATTCAAAGAAGTGGGTTAGCTATGAAGCAACCATTGCAACTTTCCGTCTCCAAGGTGAAATAAGTAGCTGTATTAAGACTATTTTTAACTAAACACATTTCTCTAAGGAAAAAAGAATATGACTGCAGAATCCCTTTCTGGAATTTTTATGACTGCTCAAGACTCTTTTTCTCTATTACATTTCTCCTAATAGCTTAAAAACCTGATTATCACCTACATTTTACTCACAGTAAAGGATCATAGATAAAAACTTGGGGGAAAAAAAAGTATAAGATATTAATCAGGTGCAATACATGAAGGAGCATAGTACATTTATTGGAAAAATGTCTGGAAATACATTCTTAATTTCTGATTTTCCACATTTGCTGTCACTTTGCTTTAATAATGTGTCAGGAAACTACTTCAATTATTCTAAAGCTTCTTTCTGAATTTGCTTGTAAAAGTGAAACACTCCCATGCCAGCATGAATCCCCATAACATGGGTGTGAGGCAAAACCCCATATTTTGGTTTTGTAAGCACACCTGCAACATTTGTACTGCCTAAATTATTACATAACACAGGTGCAGGTGCAACAGAAATGACTAAGAGCAAACAAAGCAATAAAGAATAAATGTTACATAACTTCAAGGAATTTCATCAGAAAGAACCAGCACCCAGAGACCTCCTTTTTATTCTTTCTTGTTTTTTCTTTGTAATGCCTCTTCTTTTTCATTGGTTTTCCATTAGTCTTTGGGTCATTTAAAATGATGGGAACAACATTTAAACTCAACATCGTGAGCTTAAAGACAGATCATATTTTCTTTCTAATATCATATTTGTCTCCTGTCCTAGGACTTGTCTTTATGACTGTTGTTCATCAAATATGTTTTTCAGTGTGATGAGAATAGAGACAGGAACTGTAGAAATTCTAGAGTCCACTTTTAAATACTATAAAACAGCAGCTGAAGTTTCCACAGAGATAAGGGCTTTATCATGCTTGGTAGAATTAGTTAGAAAAGCACCTTTCCAAACCTAAAGAATGTTTAAAATCTTAATTTTTTTAAAGCCATGGGGAACAAGCAAAACTTAAAATAAAATAATAATATTAAAAAATGATATTATGGAAAATTGGAAATTACTGCATGTGCTACCTTAGCACAAATAGCAAGAGCCAATTAGTTAATGACTTTAGAATTGACAGTTTGGTTGACCAATTAGAAAGATGACATGCCTCTGGGAACACACAGGCTTAGAAACCAGGAGAAGCCTGGGAAGTTTTCTTTTCAGTCCAGAGAGGCAGGTAACAACAGGCCCCAGCAGCCACTCCATGGAGCAGCCCAGGCTGGCCAAGCCCTGCTGCTCCTCCCTGTTGGAGGGGAGCTGGCCCTGGTCCAGCCATGCCCCTGGGCCCCACCGGCTCCCAGCAGGAGAGGGAAAGGCTGCAGCTTAAACATCAGCTAATTTTAGAGCCTACCCCGAGCCGGCTGAGCCCAGGGAGTTGTCCACCAGGCCCCTGGTAGCAGCTAGGGGCCCAGCTGGGCCCGGCCCACCCCGATGGGCACCGAGGGATGGGCAGGAGGCACCCACCCACCAGGCTATCCCTCAGCCTGAGTTCTCTTCGCCCATGGGCATGGCTTTGAAATCCTAGCGGCTACTACCCAGCAAAGATCACATAAACACCACAAGCCTCGGCAAGATTTAACTCTTTCCTGACACAAAATCAAACTTCTGAAGCATTTAATCCTTCTCTGAGCAAGAAGAAAAGGGACAGAGTGAACATAGAGAAGATACAGCATGAAGTCAGAAAAAAGAGAGTGAAACTCCTAAGTGGGACTAAGGAGTGAGGAATTGCCTGGTTGGTTTCTCTTGTGAAACCATAGAGAATGGACTATTTCCTGTAACATACGAATGGTGTTTGCGGGGGGGGGGGGGGGGGGGGATGCAAGGCTCTACTTAAAAGTAGTGGATTGAAGCCCTTTGCTCCTAGGGAAAAAGGAGATCACAAGTTTTTGAGATGAAGATGATTTTGGAGATGGAAGAAGAGAATCTTTGCTTTATACTAGAAGAGGCATCCTTAAATGATACCCTAATGAGCTGATAGGCCCTATGAAGCCATGGGAAAAGCTGCTAATTGGTGGGATTTCACAGTTTCCTGTGGTTTCTTTTGGGCAGCTGACATGGGAGCCACCAGAGGACTGATTCTCTTGTGGTGATGTCTCCATGGGACTCTAAGAGCGGCTCCTCTCCTAAAGAACTGATGAAAGATTATTTTTAAATGGTGACACTGACTGAAAGTCACAGGTTTTGTCTCTTTATGTTGTTTGTGGGAAAATAAACAGTTTTTGGGGAAGGAAGAGTGTTTTGAAAGTTTCATTTTGATTCTCTTTTTTCCTTCTTTTGTTGTGTGTTAATAAATCTATCTTCATACTCTAAGTTTGGGCCAGTTTTGGTTTTTTTCTCCTAATCCTATCTCACAGCACAGAAGACACTCAAACCACTACACAAAATTTGGCAAACAGATAGGTGAACTTAAAACCACTACACTGCAAGAATAAGGAAAACCTGTATTAAGCTCCAAGAAACTTCTGCAAAGCATGAAAGAAAAGGGGAGTTATGACTGAGTTATTACTGAGTGCTAAATATTCAGATGTTTCTGTCTAGAGGATTAAATAAGAAGAAAATTAAGTAACTAGAAAAAGGTTTCTGACTAGGGCCATAGAGCTTCTGACCTCTCTATTTTGGACATAAGCCTTTATAAAAATCCACTGACAGCACATTAAGTATGCCATATGGTATTCCAGTTGAATAAAATGAGGAACTATTTAAATATCTCTTGCTGATTTACCTGAATTTTTTCAAGCTCTTCTCAGAGACAGTTGAGGACCTTTGTTTTATTGTTTAAACTCCTCTGTCATTTTTACCATGTAACACAGGCAAAAAGCAGGAAAAGACAGAAGGAAGGAAATGAAAGAAAATATGAAGATCTGCTTGAAGAGTAATCTCCAAACTAGATATTCACCACTGCACAAACACAAAACTACACTACACTGACTCTTTGGGCCTGATCCTAGAGTCTTATGGGCCAGCAAAAATCCTGGAAAATTACCAGGAAAGAGACTCCCAAAGCAAAACAGATGCTCATCTCCTTTGCATGAATTTTGTTCTGCCAATTATAGTCATGTTGGTGAGAAGACAACAGTTACTGAATTTCCTGTGTACAATTTCACTGTTATTTATGGCTGATTATTCAACCTAGCTCTGTCAGTTTTCTAAAATCTTTTCACGATCACACTGAAGACAAGAATCTAACTAGCTGAATGCTAATTATTTTTGGGGAAAAGAAGGTTGAAAATATTTTTTTTTTTCCTCATAAAGTACAGGTTCACCTAGATAAAAATTTCTAAGAAAACCAAAATAGTTTTAAAACACTATCTTAATCTGAGCTTGGCTTTCCTTTAGTTCATAGTGCTTTGCATAATATTTTAGATTTTTTGAGAACATTTTTTAAGTTATTGATCAAAATCAATTTGCTACTGTCAAAATCAAATGTTTCAATGTTTCTACCTCTGAACTGTATTTCTACAGAGTATTTTCCTCAGAACAGAAACCTTTTCAAGACACAGATACTAAATACCACAGGGAAACTTAAATCAATTTACCACTGATACTGAGCTATCAATTAATCCAATATCAAACATTCAAATACCCAGGCTATAGATATTAAGGAAACTACATCAATTTCTTCAAGCTTAGTTATATTTGGCTGCCCTGAGGTTCACAATTGTATTAAAGTCTTTCTTTTCTTACTTCAGTTCCATATTCTCTAAATCAAGAGGTAGGTTCTGGCTGGTATTTTAGGCTCCTTTACAATGTAAGTTATATAAGAATCCTGACAGACTTTGCTCATCTTTACATTTTCAATTTTCAGGATTATTTTGTTTAGCCACTTATGCTGCAGTGATCTGTAGCAGCTCTGTGCATTTTCAGAGTTGGCCATAGAGCACTGATAATTCTGGTCTTAATATTTTTCAAAGGAATAATAAAAAAATAATAATTTTACTGTCACACACTGTTTTGAGCAGTATTTCCGGATCCTCATTTAGAGGAAATGATGGTGACTTGGTACATAACAATTTCAGCTTAACACTGGTTAGATGGAAGAAGTCGCTAATTATACAATAGCAATTAAGACGTGGGGCTTTTCCTGGAGCTTAATGACCAGCTAGCAGGAATTGTGTGCAAGGCTTTTAACCCCAGCCAGTCACTGCATTGCAGCAGAATCAGATGGCATTCTCTAAAGGATTTTGCTTTTCAGAATGGCAAACACAGGTCTGCATGTAAGTGCAGGGCTTTTTTGCTCACCTACAGGGTACATCTTGTAGCAGATAATGAAGCCAATGAAGTAATTAAAGGCAGATGCACACAGAAAATAAAATCCACAAACCATAACGCCCTCCTGCCCAATACAGCTAAGTAGAGATAAACAGCTGAATATTCCATCATGCCTTTTAACTTTTCATTCCTTTTAGAGACAGGATCAGATCTTTCACTTATTTAAGTCAGGCAACACTAACACCTAAATTAGCATTTTAAATCAGAACTAACTTGAGTACTTGCAGGGAGTCCCCCCACATGTAACCATTCAGTATGTGCTGGCTTAGCTCTTGAATGCATCATAATGTGAGAAACTTTTTCATTCTTTCTGGATGAAGTTGAAGCAGAAGCCTCTCATTAGTTCATATCCCACCTCAATAGATTTTTTTTCTTTATATTCATAAAAGGAATCTTTCTTCCTGGTAGCATCTCTGTGGCAGTTTGACCTGGGCCTCCAAAATAAATAACCTACACTTGTAGCAGCCCTCTTGTTAGAGGGTAGAAATGGGCCAAGACACAGACTTCTTGTTTATCAGAAAAGGGGCCTGGTTTATTCCTCTTCACAGCTCAGCCATCCTGACTCCAACCATTCACTGACTCTGGCTGCAGCAAGCTCCTACTGTAGGTTTCCCTTGCAGCCTCTGACTGCTGGTTATTTCCTGCTGAACTCTGACTGCAGGGATCAGTTTGCAGACTCTGAGTACAGGCTTTTACCCAGCCAGACTGTGACAGCAGGTTCCAACTGCAGACCCAGACTGACCTTGCAGCAGTGATTCTCTCTTCCCAGGATCCTGCGTCTTCATCTTTTTTTTCTCCTTCATGATCCTCAAAATTCCTACCACCTAACCCACTCCCTTTTATCACACTTACCTTTATTGGCTATAACTGTGACTCATCAGGGGCAAGGTTGTATTGGATAATTAATGCAACTGTTACTTATCAGGGGCATGGTCACTTGTATTCCCTTCTACATACACTCATCTGGCTGTGGGGGGAAGAGATTTGGGTTTTAGTAGCAGATGGACTACATTGAGGCAGTACCAAGGGATGTCCAGGTGATTTGCTGCTGCTAGACATGAGAGGAAAATTGAGTGGTGTTTCTTCAACATTAAAAAAAAAAAAAATTGGATTAAGTTTCTGAAGGACTGAGATATTAACTGCTAGACCAGTCCAAACTCCTTTATTTGCATTTTGATGTCACTTTTAGAAGTGTGGACCTCAGTGAGCTGCCAGCCAGGGTGTGCCTGGGGCAGCAGAGGAAGAAGGACAGAAGCTGTGCAAGGCTGCTGCCATCATCAGAACTTCTTTCAGGACATCCCTGAACACTGAGGTATAGTTCTGTCCCTCAACCAGCACCCTGATCACACCGTCTTTTTTCACAGCTTATGGCAGTACAATTACACAACGCAGCTCTCTAGGTAAACAAGTGAGTCAGAAAAGGAGACTGATGCCTATCTTTAAATGTCCTCTTGGTCATGAGAGCTGCTGGAAGTCCCTTCTGCAAGGCAACTCTCTTGCAGTCCTGTCCCTTGGTCTATAACAAGCAATTTGCTTAGAGACACAATGTTGAAACCCGCACCTGTGCACACACAGCCACTCCACTCTCCACACACCACAGGCCTCCCAGTAGCATAGGCAGCTGCTGCAAGCCTCCTTCCAGCCCAAAACTGGGACAGCAATTTGTGTTTCCCGGGTTTCCATTTATATACCGTGAGAAGGTCCTGACTGCTGAGGAGCAATTGCAGGGAGCCCTCGCTTATTCCACAGCTGTCCTGGCTGCTCTTTTCACCATGTGGGCATTGTGCCTCTGTTTCTACTAATCCCAAGGGCCAGGCTGCCCACGGCACATTAGGGATTTTCCTGTGGGTCCCATAGGTTTCCCCTTTAGCAGCACTTCTGCCATGGCCCGTGTTATCCGTGCTATCTTGGAACCACTGTGGCATGAGGCCACCGTGATAAAGTGTAATGTGAGGAATTCAGCCAACACCAGGTCCCAGCTCCAGCACTCTGGCTGGCAGCACCAGAAGGGAAAGGTAAGGAGAGGGGCCAGGAGCTAGAGAAAGGGAACAACAACAGCTGCTGTGGCCTTGGAGAAGGGGAACAGGGCTCAGAGCAGCGCGGGGCAGGTGCCCGGGAACAGCTGCTGGAAGCTGGCTGGGAAAGCTGCTGGGGTCTGGGAACAGGATGAGGACCCAAGAGGGCCTGGCTGGGGTGGGGAGAGGGTCTGGAGGGGTGAAGGCAACAGCTGCTGAGGATGAGGCGAGGCCAGAGAAGGAGCCAGAGGCATAGGGGGAGCGGCAAAGGAGAAAGCATCCTGGCTCCGAGCCAGGGCGGAGGGCAGAGTCCTGGGAGGAAAAGGCACGCACCGTTCCGCAGGAGGCAGAGGCTCCGCAGGGCAGAGCCAGGCAGCAGTTGCGGCCGAAGAGAGGCACCGGGAACCAAAACAGAGCCCTGGGAACACGGGCAAACAGCTGCAATGGGGTGGACGGGATGGAAAAGCTGCAAACAGGCTTTGGTGGATGAAGGAGGGCACAGCTGCCAAGAGACAGACGGGGAGAGGAGCAGAAGAATGAAAAGCCGTAACCAAGGGGAAAGGAGCCAGAGCTCATCCCAGTGGAAGAGTGAAAAGACTTGAGAAACAAAGACTTGAGAACATTTCCATTTTATGAATAACATATTATTTTTCTTTGTATAATGCAGTTAAATATTTTTGTCTACTTAAATGCTACCCAAACAGCCCGCACCGGGGAGCAGCACACGCTAACAGCCGCACGGACAGGCTGTGGCTGCTGGAGAACCCCCGATGCGCAGCGGCTGCAGCACCCAGCCCTCCTGGCTGCTCTGTGGATGAAAAGGCTCCCCCGTGCTCCTAGAAAGGCTCTGAAATGAACAGCAGCCTCAGTCAGCCACCGTCTGGTGCAGGACTGGTCAAAATGCACCTGGAGATTGCATCCCCAACCTGCAATGCAGTTAACACCCCCAAAACGATGCTGTTGGCCATGGTAAAGACGGTGCACAGTTTTCTGGCACAGCATTTGAAAAGGTTGTTTTGTTGTGGGGTTTCTCTGGGTTTGTTTTGGTTTTGGGGTTTTTTTTGTTTGTTTGGGGATTTTTGTTTCTTTGGTTTTGTTTTTTTTTTTTTTTTTTTTTTTAATTATTATTTTTCCTGGCAAAGGGCTTAAAAGGGCTTCCCTTTTGACAGCGCTGCACGCAGGTTAATCCACGTTCAGGCTGTAGTGTGGTCTTGCCATTTGGTGCCTGGAACTTCAGCTGGGGGCAGTGAACTCTGTGCCTGCCACCAAGCCGTTCCCAGAGCTGACTTGAGAACCCTGAAAGAGCAACCCGGGCAGCAGGGGCTTTGCAGAGCGGGTGTGCCGCCGTCAGACCGCGTCTCTGTGCGTCTGTCCATGCTCCCACTCCAGCTTGTGAATGAGGCTGATGGCAGGCAGCGTGATCGTAGTGACATAAAAAACTGTGAAAGGGGAAAGAGCTTCCACATTTAGACTCCTACGTGGTAGATACTGCCGTGGATACCAGTGTTGCTAAGCATGCTGCTTCCTAGGGAAGTCTTGTGCTCGTGGAAGCACAGGTTTGTGGGACTATAATTTAGGGATACTACTAATACGTCTTGTGGGGAGACATACAGCACGAAGCCAGGCCCATCCTAGATACTGCAGAGATGCAAAGAGCTCAGCTATAACTACTTCAGGTCAATAATTTTTGTTTTAATTACCACAGGGAAATTGCTACTGTAGAACAGGCTGTCAGTAATAAGTGTAGCTAAAACTGAACTTAATGGAGAAAGTTCTATTTATTCAGGAAAGAACCTTGTATTTGTAATGTTATTTATTACTTTCCCCTATTTTATATGGTTTTGCTTTAGTACTCTTCTATTACATTCTTTTTGTAGTTTCTTCAGCACACAAGTCCATACCTTTTCTTTCATCATCTTACAATTCTCTTTTCATACTCTTGCTCTCTGGGCATGTGGAACTCCTTTTTTCTGTCTTTCCTGGTATTACTTTTTTGAATATTTCTGCTGTGTTCTTAAACTCATTCTGTTCTTCTCCCACTTTTTTTCTCAGCCACATTTGCATCCTTATGCCTCTTTTTCCACATACAGTATGAAACTACAATGAAATAAGATAAACAGAAATATGCTTGTGCTCAAAATGAAGGATATGGAATTTTCATGTGAATAGGGGAGCTCTTCTCTTTCTTTGGGTGCCATTTAACATCACTGAAAAAAATAACTTTATTAAGTGAACAAATTTTTTTTGGTTTTTTTTTTTTTTTTGGTTTGTTGTTTGTTTTTTTTTTCCTAACAGATGTCTGGCATTGAATTTATTTTCTCATAAAATAGTTCTCCATGAGAATGACATCCCTAATCTCTCCATAAATAATTCATTATTTTGTTCAATTTTCAAAGGATATTATCAGTAATAAAGAGACATTGAAATTAGCAGCCACTTTACAAAGAAATGCCATTTTGGCTGCCTTCCTCTCTGTTAAGGCACTGTAGCCACTTGCCCCTCTCCTCCTAAACTTCTGGGCTTTAAAAGTATAAAGGTGTGAGAATATGCCTTGGCATTTCTTCCTTTATTGGTTATACAGCTTCTGCTGGCATCTAGAAAAATTAATATTGAGAACAGAGTGCTTGAATCATTTCTCATCCTTGCATTTGTTAGTTCACTTAGCACCATTTAGGAGGTCTAGACAGAAAACTAAAGATAACCATTAACATTAGAATATGGAGATTTCACATGCTTATTGGCATGTTGTTGATGCTTTTTTGACCAAGAAACATAGAGCCCTAAAACGTTATTTTCCTGAGTGGCATCTTCATTCAAGGCACACTGATATTGAGGACATGCATTAATATTTCTGTAGCATAACAATAGCAGTGATCATTCAGTACATTCTTCCTTTTATTACTTTGGCATCTTTCAGGTATTTGTCTAAACAAGATTTAGCTCAATAAATGTTCTGCTATGACAGAAAGAATTCTGTGGTAATTTAAAGGAAAAATAACCAAGTATATTACATGTCCTTTTTGGGGAGATTTCTGTCTCAAGTTCTTCAGTTGGAAAATGTTATGGAACAAAAATTGTTAGAATCTAAGCCAATATGGCTATAAAAATATATTAAAATGCCATAAATATACCAAATTCAAACATAACAAGATTAACCACTAACTTATTCAGGTACTGTAGACATCTGAGTGTTTCTCTAACTATACTACATAAAGCAAAAATGAAAACCTGACTATGTAATACTTTTAAAAGCAGGGAATAACCAATTCTCCTTTGCAGGTAAGTAAGCAGCAGTCCCAAAGTGGTCAGAAAAACTAATGAATGCAATGATGTACTACTAATGGCTGTGTCATCTTTAGGTAATATAAGCTAGAGCTCCAGGCTTTTGCTAAATAGTCAATAAGGTTCTTATTTCTTTAATACCTGCTGGCTCCCAGAGAGATTGTGAAGGACCAAGCCATTTGGGCACTATATCCCTCATTCAAATAACTCAATTGAAACAAGGCAGCCATTTCATATTCTTACATCAGTATAGATGTCCTGAAGAAGGGAAAGAAGCTCCTTTTCTGCTTTCTGACAGATACATCAGAAGGTTACCTTTTTACTTGCCAGAAGCTTTCATACATTTCAATTAAAAGTGATGTGGCCAGGATTTGGCTAACAGATGTCATTTTTTTTTTTTTAATTGGCATAAAGATTTATTTAGGATCAATTGATTTTGAAACTTTCGAACTTCATGTGAAAATGTGACACACATTTATGTATGATTTCTTAAAATCTTGCCTTTCAGTGGAAATCATAAATGGTAAAGGACAATAACTATTTGATAGCTAAAAGGACTTAGGCCTGTGGAGATAGCCCATCAACACAAGTGATTTCTAAAACATCCTGACATTAACTTATAAAGACTGGCTTAAACATACGTATTGCATAAAGCTAAAACATATGTAAATTATTTTCAAAACAAACTTATACAGGAGGTTACCAATTCTTTGGTACTTTGTTTTCTCCTGGTTTTGTTTTTGGGTTTTTTTTGTTGTTGGGGTTTGTTTTGTTTGGCTGGTTGGTTGGTTGTTTTTTTTTTTCTTTTCCTGCTTTAATGACTACACATGGAAATAGGGAGTTAAAGCATTACTGTGAATTAATCTATAAGGACTCTTAGTAATGGAAACATGGCTTTGCAGCCATTATACACATGATCTGGTGCTGTCTGCTCATTGAAAAATCATCATCTTTGGGAGAAACAGGTCACCTCAGGCAACTTGATAGGTCTAGTTCTGGAAAAAGACATCCTCGCAAATACCAAAATGAAGTCCAAATGCCTTGAAAATGACTTTGTCAAAAGAACATTCTCAATAACACACTAAGTTTTAAAGGATCTTGTCTCCAATATTCTGTAACTGGAGCTAGGGCTTCAACTTGACTTCAAGCAAAAAATGTAGAGGCGTTAACAGATTGCTTTCACCCAGAAGAAAAATAGATCCCTTTCATCTCTGTACATGTTCATGTTCTTATGTCTTGATAGGAGATGCACTTGCCCACTTAGGTAAAGTTTATCCTAAAGAGAATATATATATATACACACATATATATATACATACATACAT
>VZUI01075971.1:0-21496 GCA_013401135.1 Cettia cetti
AATGAAAAGTAAGTCTGGTGTAACTAAAAAAAAAAAAAAAAAAAAAAAGAGAGAGAGAGGGACAAACAAAAAGGATGTCAATGGATGCAGACAAATAAATCAAGTGAAGTCTGGGCCTAAATGAAACCAAGATTTTACTCAGAGTTGGTGCTAAAGATGGAAAGAAATTAAGACTACTACAGCCAGCTGGCTATTTCAGACAAGAAGGTATTGTAGAAGTTCCAGCAGAACCAGGGACAGAGGGAGACAAACCCACCAGCTGCTCTCTGGTCCCTCCCATAGTTGAACCCCTCTCAAGCCTGCATGTGACCCTCAGTCAGACATGCACAAACACACAGATATGCTGCTGCTTTTCCAGTTGTGATACTTTCAAACCTCAATCTCACCCTGCATTTCCTCACTGCAACAAACTGTCCAAGGAACAGATTCTACAATAAAGTTTCAGAGAGCTGCCCCAGCGTTTTCCATAAGTCAGAGTAGTGGGACAGCATTAACTTGTGTGAATTGTCTTCCTTCTGCACCAGAAGAACCCTACAGACCAGAAGCCTGGAAAATATATAGTAAGGGACAAGAAAGAGCAGGAACAAAGCAAGGCTGCAGGAGAACTCTACCCCAAACATTCCCTGGAACTTCACCTGAACTAAATATATGTCCTGCCAAGACCTTGCTCCTACTGGCAATGCAAGAGAACCATCTCTGTCTCACCCGCACAAAGGTGGGAGGTGAGGCCCTGCAGAATCTGGTGTCCCTTTGGAATCATTGGATCTGCAGGTGACACACAGGGCTGTGCAGCGAGTTCTGCAGTGAACACCCATGGGAAGAGAGAAGTGTACAAGAGGAGGGTTGGAAAGCCTGCTTTAATTGCATCAGGCCCACCTGAGCTCATCCTCTGGCATTCTGCGCACACACAGCCTCCCCGCTGCTCCCTCTCACAGGCACTGATGAGATAACATCCAACCCGCACAGGACCTGACCTGCTTCTACACCATTCTGAGTGCTGACTGGAGTTACTTTTTTGTTAAATTGTTGCTTTTTCCAGTGCTCCCCTGTGTGAACTAAAAGCTTAGTATTCCAGGCAGATACTCCAAGCAGCCTTCCTCCACCGAGCTCAAGGATTTTCTCTCACTTGTGCATTGCCCACTGGAACATTCATTCATTTTAACAGGTCCTCCTGATGTGTTTCATAATGTCCATAAGTTTTGCATGCCAGGAGCTCAAAGACTGAGGATGGCCAAAGTGAAGGTCTTCAGGAGGGACAGAACCCAGGGAAAGGTGCATTGAGTTTTTACATCTACTGCAAGGCAGCTCCTGCAGGAGGGGAGAAGCATGCAGCAATAAACTGTTAAAGGGTCTTGCACCCCTGCAAAGACAGAACTGCAATTTAGTTTCAGAAAGATGTGCACAAGGTAGCTCTTCACACAAAAGAAAGGAAGATTGTAAATTGACATCAAGGACTCATGGAACAGTGATGAATTTAGAAGATTAGAAGTTGGGTAGTAGAATACCTCACATCTGTGTGTATTTTTATCACTTGCTAAGATTTATTTACTTGCTAAGTTTTTACAAAACAATAATGAAAAGATAAAATGCACTGTAGGCAAAAATAGCAATGGAGGGAGCACTTTTGATATTAGGGAGAACAGAAAACATGCCTGAAAAATGCCAAGAATAATCAAAGAGAGATAGTCAACGGTGCATTATTCCTTCATCTTCCACTTAGCACGTATCTGTGAGTATTGATAACGCACACCCCACAAACGTTTCATTTTATTTGCATCAAAACCCATATGATTTAACAATAACCCAAATTCCCTCAGAAAAACAAGAAGACCATGAGTCAAGGCTAAAACCACTGGAAGCAGGGTACCACAGAAGTGGTTCAAAGTGGAGCTGGCCCCATGCATGAGCTCACCATTATGTCATCCCAAAAAGCAGCACTCCTGGGTACTGCTGCCTTTCAGACACAGCAATGACATCCAGCCAAGATCATCTTGGAGCAACAGAGACTCAGCTTAAGAGCTGATTGCCACAAAAGCTGTGCAAAGAAGGGTTAGCCTGTGGAAGACACTCTGTGAAGCTCTTCTTCTATGGAATATTACTTAGGTGTAGGAAAAAAGGCACTGTTTCCCAAAAAAGTACCAGTTTCCAGATAAGTTCTGAAAGTTTTCCATAATGTTGATTTTATTTTTTTTATTTTGCACAGGAGGGGAAATAAAAAATCAGATGTACAGCTTAAGATTTTTTAGGCTGAGACAAAATTTAGAGGTCAGATGATTAATGCTTATTTTGTTTGCTCAAGGCAAGGCCATGAAATTACTCAGCATTCCTTAAAATGGTGAAAACAGACAGTTTTGGCTTAGTTCTTAGGTGTCTACCTGAAGTCTCCAGGATAGTTTTTACACATGCACACAGACAATTCTAATGGAATCTCTTCTGCTCAGAAAAAAAGCTTTGATTGCAATTGACCACAACTCTAACATACAACAGGCAACTTAATCAAATTACATTTCTACAAATTGCTCTTCAGTCTCACAGAAGCCCTACAGTGGTGGATAGCTACCATTTGAATCCCTATACTCAGTGACTATTTTGAAAAATTTATTAAAACATTTATTGCACTTGTATACTGTACGGTGACTGTGGCTATTCTGCAAATACAGTGCACAAGAAGAGAAATCAAATTAATAAAGTGGTAATCAACGTTGTTCTTCTTTTGCAATTGATGTAAAAAATAGGCTTTGGTGGTCCAGAAATAATAGCTTTATAATTAAGAATTTGAAAACTTTGGTACAAAAAAGGAGACTGTCAGCATGAGCTGCTCTGTTTAAAGCATTTTAGAGCAATTTCTTCCCACACCAAAAGAACAATTTCTTTTACGAAAGCGGATCAATTTTTCAGGTGTGGGTAGCTCTTAAAGAAAACAAAGAAAAGTTTTGTTTTCTTTATATTTCAAAAGACCTCTAGAGACCAAAATATACAAACTCAAACATATCTAACCCAGACAGTGAAAGCCTGAGGTTTGATTACAGTGTATTACTGTCACACAGGTTTAAATTAACTGAAAAGGACAAACAAGGAAGAAGAGTTCTTACCACTGATGGAATGAAGGGTCTTTTCTTTAACAAAGTAACAGGAGATATCACCTTTCCCTGAGAAGGAGTCATTCACTATAAGCACAATGTGTTATTATTGTGATTTTTAATTGAAATGTAAATTCTGGGAACACTCTGACCTAATTTACTCCCAGAAAAAGAGGGCAAAATTCTCATTTTCAAAGCACTGTGTAGTCACTTCACTGTTATCAACGACTCTTGGTCAATGGTCTAGGCTTCTACCTCTCTGCAAAGCTGACAGTATTTCACAACATTCAACTATGGCATCTTTACACAGCACTGTTTATTGTTACAGCAAATTACTCCCTCTGATTTATATCTTTGACAAAACATTTTTAAGAAACAGTAAGAAAAGGCTCTCTGGGCAGGATGCTGAATGCACTGACAGCAGCATCAGACTGCAGCAAACCCTCCCTGGGAGTGGGATCTCTCCTGCAAACCTGCTCACTTGCAAAAGCTTAAATCAAATCAGAGCTCTTGTGTGCACTCAAAATGAGTAAATCAGGGTGATATGGTAGAAATCTGGATTGCTGAAAAATTAAACATGGGCCTAAGACAGCCAAAAACCACCACGTGAAAGATGCCTTGACAAAGTCATTGACTTGTTCTCAACATCCAGGTATTACATGAAATCCAGCTTTCTAGCTGATATAAAAGGTAGAGGAAAAGCCTGAATTATCTTGACTTTTCATTCTTTCTGTGTACTTTCAGGTGTACAGCAAAAATCCTAATATTAACTGTGAACAACAGTCACATTACAAAATACTTATATCCTGACAGGGATAATTATTAGAGCAAGATTATTTAAGAAGTCCAGCACTTTCTGCAGAAAGCTGAGGTGAAATTGCAATTTGACAAAAAGGAATAAAATAATTCTGGCAGCAGGAAGATCATTTAGAGGGGTAATACTAATAACAACCAAAAAAGAAAAAGGATCTTAGAAATCTGATCTTAGAAATCCATAGGGAAGGAATTAAACACTATAATCAAATTGTTTGTGCAACCATTTAACATCTCATTTTCTTGCAGTGCAAGCTGAAGAACCACTTGAGACAGGCCATCTTGGAGAGTAACAAAGTGCACCAATAACTAACATGGGATGAAAAGAATATTGATAGCCTGTGACAAGTGGCTTCCTGAGAAATGTTTCTTAGTCAAATAGCAACAATCATTAAATATATGAGGGTCAGACAATTTAATCTGCTCTTTTTATATGGATTAGTTTAGTAGAGTAACAGAAGAGACAATTAATGCCTCCATAGCTTTTCGTGCTCTGACACTAGCCCATCATTTTTAAAACAAATACTTGAAAGATGATTTCCTACACTACTGAATATGGCCACACTCATTTTAGCAACTATTAACAGCACTGATAAGGACTGTCTTTATTATGAGGCACAATTACACATTCCAGAAAATCATTACAGTAAAAGCACAGACTATCTTTTAAAAAAACAGCTAACTAAATATTTTTCATAAAGATTTAAACTCCTATACTTTCCAAACTGAAACCATAATCCTGGAGAGGCTCCACTTCTCTGTGCCATTACAGATTTTATCATACCATCAGATTTATGTCCAGGGACAGCACACTGGTATCAGTGGAACACATACAATACTTGACTGAAACGTGGTTACAGTTCAAGAGTGAAGAAAAGACACATAAAAATTCAGGGTAGGAGGGAAAGGAAAATAAACATTACAGTCTACAGAAAACTCCTGTAGACTGAAAAAAATAAGTGTAACCTGGTTGGGAAAAAAACATATCTCATTCCTCAACTTAGTAAAGAACTACACATAACTAAAAGAAAGCCAGTTTAAATCTTCTGTTTAGAAAGTCAGAGCACTGGTGCACAAAGAATAATTAAATGAAACCCTAGAAGAATTTCTAACAGGTAAAGTATAATTTCAATTAGCCAAGTTGTCAGGGTAAGACTCCAGCTCCTGATGGAGAGTGTTACAAGCCATTTTAAGGCCAGCCATAAAGCTCTTGCAAGAAGCATTCAACAGTCCAAGGCCACCAGACACCCATCAGCAGCCACACAATGTGATCCAAGATTGCATTTCCAGTCTGCATGGATACAGAAAGTCTTGCCAGTGTTCCTGGGATTTCCAGGATCTCCTCAGGTAGCTGTTCACACAGGACACAGCACATGCACAGCTCTTTCAGTACTTTGCTTTTCTCAGGTGTTTCCCTCTTGGCCCTTTCTGACAGTTGTTTGACAGATGATACAAATTGCCTGACACAGATTTAAAGTCAGATATTTAAGAAAACGAATTACAGCTGATGTCTTTGGCATAATGCTTTGTGACACAGATAGTTAGGGAGAGTGACACAGTTGGAAAATAATGTAAGTTGAAAGCGCTTGTAACAGCTCAGGATTCAAGGTGACTTTGTGCTATAAATCACTACTTTTATAATTGTTCTGAGATACTCTTTCTGGATGAGATATAAAGCTCAGGAGATTCAACAGGTCTGTTTCCAACTGAATTCTCTGTCATTTTTATCAAGCCTAGAGAAACTGCAATCCCAAGTCAAAGCATGCTCATCAAAGCTTGTACAGAATCAGATTTCACAATTAGTCTTTCAAACTTCACTCCTTCAGCATTGGTTTCTGAGTGTATATTTCCACCTCTTTTGTATTTAAAGATGAATAAACGTTATTTGAGCTAGAGAGGAAGAGACGTCACACACGTTTCCGCTTCTTTACATACTCACATAAAGAGCTCCTAGCATGCTGAGCTAAATAAAATTCCTGATACTTTTTTCCCTAGTTTGGTCAATAGTGCAGGACAAGAGAGGAAAGCAAGTGCATGCCCTTGATGTTATTCAGGTTGGCAGCAACTGACCTGGTGCTATTATCCTGGAAGCTTTCTTGTGCTGGCTATACATTGCCCCAAAGACATTGGTCACCTACAGCAAAGATAAAAGCACAGGTCCTCTAACTTCAGTCTTGTTGGTGAAACAAAGCAGAAACAATAAAATACCACCTCCACCAGCCCACACTCAAAACAACCCCCAAAACCAAACCAATCTGAATATTGAATGTAATACAAAGAAAAATGAGGCCAAAAGAGCATTCAAGAAATAATTAGGTAACAATAGTGAACTTTATTTTCTTTTTTTGGTCAGGTAGTTTAAACTTTATCATTCAAAGTTTTCAACTAGCAGTTAGAAGAGATATAAAACAGCACCAGACTTGTTCTACAATACTTTGGCAACACATTGGTGCACAGACACTGCTGATATCCAGGGCATATATTTTATTGAGTTCAAATTAATTCTAAAAGGTGAATCTTGGATGAATACACAACTCAGTCCTAAAAAAACCTAATTTAGACAACTGATACATTGTGTGTTTCATGTATAGAAGGTGGCTGGGGTATAAAATGTAGATCCTGATGGTCATCTGAAGGTTTTTAACTTCTGAATAAGAATAATTGGAAATTTATTTTTCCAGTTCTACAATGCCATTAGCTTAAAAACGCATAGAGTGCTATCACATCCAGGAAGGAGTAACAAAATCTGGCCCTGTGGTGCTGTGCAACAACTCAGTAAATCTGGCCCTACTTAAGTTTCAGTGGCCACCAACAGTGTGAAGTATTGCTCAGTGGGAGAAAACAAGGCAAATCCAGTCCAGAGTAACCCGCCCATTTTAATTAAAAAACAAGAATGGAGTTAAAGGTTGCTTTAGGCAGTAATGGTAAAGTTGAATTAACATCAATAAGGGAATCTTCAATTTATCATCCCGGAACAATCACATTTGAGCATATTTATTCTTTCTAAACATTTCTAAATTCAACAGATTTAAATAAACACGAAGAACAGAAAGTTTCATGTTGGGTGAGAAAAATGGCCTGGTTCAGCTCAGTTGCACAAGCTATTCATTGACTTGGGGCAGAGAGACTTCACCCAGGAGCTCAGGCTGCCTCAAACACCATCCAGTGGCTCAGGGAGTTATTACAGACAGCCCCTGCTCCTTCTGCATTACTCTCCCTTTGCAGAAGTAGCTACAAGTATTTCAGAAAACTGGGCACACAGGAAGGCAACTCTACCTCAGCCGAAGGGGAAAACAGCTAAAATAGAAACCTAAGGATATTGAGATATAAAAGCAGATAAGAGAAAAAACAAACGCCAGAAATACAGCTGCCATTTTATAGCAGACTTGCAATAAATGACCTTCAACAACCTGAGCTAATGAATCAGTGTCTACAATGAGACAATAAAAGTGGCTTCTGTGGCACAACCATGATCGCTGCACTGATTGGAGCATGAAATTTATATTTTAAAATTACATACCATGTAATTAACATGCTCTTTGCATTTTAGTCCTGCTACGTCCCTCAGAGAGCAATGTTCAGCACCACTCCATCTGCCTTTGTAAAAGCCCAGCTCTTCTCCATGAATCCCAACCAGGCTCACACATCCCACACACACTGAAAGACAAGATTAAGCAGCCCAAACTAAAAGGAAGGAAGGCAACATAGCTGCTCTGCTAAGAAACAAACAAATTGTTGATTTCTTTCTAGACAATCACTTTTTTGCATCATTTGGAGAAAAGATTCCTAGGAGTTGCAATGTCATTGACTGTCCTATTGTAATGTAGTCACACAAGAGACACTGTTCTTTCCCTCCCTCCTCTGCCATTGCAAAGAGCCTTGTTTTGCTGTCAGACTTCCATAAGACATTTTACAAACATATTACTTGGCTACATTGCTGTATTTTACAGAAAACTGAGAAGGAAAACAAACTGGTTTGTAAGACAGTACCCTAAAACCTCTGTGTTTCTTGGCTTCAGCCTAATTTCCAAAACATTCATGCAATTGTCTTTCACATGTTTAACATTGCTTCTACCCATACACTTCAAAAGATCAAAAGACTTCACCTAGAAGGGCCCCCTGTAGATCATGTGTAAACACCTGCTCCACTCTAGGCACACAAAGCGTCCCATACAGATAGATATTTTGGCTCAGATTCTCAGTTATGTCTGGCTTCAGTGAAGATGTCCTAACTTACATCTTACTGCACATTTCATCCTTTTCACAAGTCCCTATAATTCCCCTGGCAGGAAGTTATGGACATTATTTAAAAACAAGGAAAACTGAGGCAGAGAATTTAAATGCATCTCTGTTTATTCATCTGGATATCATCATTAAGATCTCAAGCACTTAGGTGAGATATTCTCATCAAAGCATGCATTACTACACCATTATTCCTAACTCATATATTAGGCAGGGTACTAGCCTAATTAATTTATTTAATTTAATATGTTAGAAAAAGTTATTTCAAAAATTGAGATGTGCATTTCCAAACAAAAAAACCCTCAGGTATTTTCTAATTGCATTTGTATTTCACCATCTTTGGTCCTGGAATATTCTGACAGCTGTAAAATAAATAATTAAAATAATTATTAAAAGAAAGGGCAGCATATTATTCTAGGTCCTTAAATCATCACAAATGTTGCTAAAGAAGAGAAACCAGACATACAAGAACCCAAGAAACAAACAAGCTCTATAAAAGAATTCCTATAAAAGGCTCTTAGCTGCCAGGATCTCAGACACTCATCCCAGCTGCCACCACAGGAAGCATGCCAGTGACCCTCAAGGGAATGCTTATCTTAACAAAATGACCTCGTACCCAGTGGAGGCTTGGAAACAGCCAACACAGCTGGTGAGATCCAAGGAACCTGACAGAACCACCTCTCACTTATGAAAGTAACAAAACAGGGTTGTGTCAACACAATCGTCTTGAATTTAATGTGCCATAATTCACATGCTGGAAATACTTCATGGGATAAATCACATTTTTAAAGGTGGTTATTCTTTTGTTTACATATATGAACTCACAGTGAAAAAAGGGTGTGAATTCAAGCACTAAGAATTGTTCTCCAGTGAAGAGTGGTGCTGCCAGCAGGGACCTGAGAGGGTTCCTCTGTGCAGGGCAGAGAGGAGGGACGTGCAGAGGAGAGGATGCTCCCACCCACACGCTGAGGGCTGGCACAGTGCAGGGCAGTGCCTGGGTACCCTGCAGAGAACCAGAGGAATCCTCACACCCCGTGTGCCCCAGCAACACTGGGCCCTGCCCGGCCACATGGCAAAGGACAGGGTGCCAGAGCTGCCCAAAATGTAACACCAGGAAATATGTTTTGTTTCAAAGTCAGGTGACAGCTTAGCCTTTGCAAGAGGAGAGAGAAAAAGTAGCACAAGTAATTCAATAAATAGAGAGTTATATCCTTCACTTTTCATCAGCAATGCTCGACAGCAGATAACTTCTTCATTCCCCAAGCCTCAGAATGGGTAAGAGTAGTAGATAAGAACATTAGGTTATTCACATCTCAAATTGCAACGAAGTAATCAGTTACACCATCAACAACAATAAACTAGTCAGCTGCACTGAAGTTAAATATTCCATTGGAGCAAATACATACATCTAACAGCTGGTAAGTCATACTGCTAGCAGCTTCAGGAAGAAATCATTTCATTGTTTGTTTACATTTTAGCTGATTTCTAAGCCTTCAGCAATATGATTTTTTTTTAATGGAAAGATAAGAGATTATACAAAAGTTACTTGGTTTCAAATTACCATTATCCTACATGAATGTGATGCTACAGTGTAGTTTCCTCTACTGCTATAAGTTATCTATAAGCATTTAAGCACTACTCCACATTCTCCCACTTCCACAATTCCAAAATCTACTGGGTATGCTTTCAGGTTAGGAGTATGAAAATCCTACTCAGTGTGGTCGAAAACAAGAATGTAAATGGGTGATTCTCCATTGGTACAAATACTTTATGTAATTCAATAGGATTGTTTCACATGCTTCACAGGTTAGTAACATTTTCTTCCCACAGACAATAGTATAAATGCTTTGGAGTTTATCTTGGTAGCCTAAACAAACCCTTTCTACGCTAAACAACCTTGCAACAACTCCTTAAAAAAGCAGGAAGACAAGAAATAAGATACTAAGAAATACTCATGGCTAATGCCTTGCATACTTCACTGAAGTATGTTTTTGATAGTGCAAGAGTAGGTCATGAAACATTTAAACAGTGCAACAGAGCCTGCAGGAGATGAGCAAACCTGCAAGAGATGTTGTCAAGGCTCTCAACAGCCCAAATGAGTACAGCTCATTGGTGATACACTATAAACTTTTCTGTGTTCCAGGTTTCACACAATCATTTATGTCCTAGTGACCCACACAGCAAAGCAGAATAGCAAAAGCAAGGCATCCACCATCAGCACTTCTGTATTTCACTGAGCTACAGACAGGAGTCTGATCACTTTCATAACTGTATCAAGCAATCAGGTGTTGCAGCCACTGAGACATGAGTGTTCTCTTGCTTACATTTGGTTTAAACCAGTACAAATAAGAGGGGAATCAGAGCCTGGAATCCCTTTTTATTTCTGTAGCCAAGTCACTGCTGAATTTAGGCAAACTCCTTAATTAATCCTTACTTGCAAAGTCCCTTACTGTGCTGAGGAGCTAAAATGATATCTATCTACTTTAAGGGAACTAGTGTTGTCCAATACTTACATTTATAGAATATTTTGAGAGTCCTAAATAAATGGTGCTATTGAAATAAAAAGCAATATCATCCCCTTTTGTCTTGAGCAGCAAGCCAATGTGTAGAGAATTCTCTTTCCATTAGGAGAAATTGATGACAAAGTCAGCTCCTTCTCTGGCACAAACAAAATGCTGTTTCCCTGAACATAAGAGGAATTAGACAGCTGGAGATGGTTTCTTTTCTCTTAATTCTAAGCTTTCTTTTCTCAGCATTCAACTTAAAAAGCTTTGACACTTTTCTCGAGTAAACCCTACTAGTGTTCATGTGGTTCTGACTGGTGCTTTTTTACTTCTTTTCCTTTCTCCTTACAAGCTGTTTTTCCTGCATCATTCCATCAAACACTCGTGCTGAAGTAATACTCTGCAAAGCCTCTGTGCCTGCACGGCCGGGGAGGCCTCACGGTGTCTTTGTTTTGGGCAGTGTCACCTGCAGGTGGCTCGGGGGTGTTTCAGGTACCTGCCCCAACAAAGGGGCTCAATCACTCCTGACTTTCTGAAACGGGGCATTGCCAAAGCCCCACTTTCAACACACTGCAGCACTATCAGTATTATAAATACATATTATAAAATTGGCTTTTCACAGATATTAAAATAAATGCTATGTATATAATACTTAAAAAACTTTATTTTTATTTCTGTTATTAACAAAGACTTAAATATAGTAGTAATAGTAACTAATATAAGTAAACTGGGTTTTTGCCAAAATAACATCTGGTAAACACATAATAAAAACCAATTAATCCATCCAATTAATGCACTATTCCAATTAATATACTATCAGCACTACCATCTAAAAAAAAGTATAGATGACAGCCTAAACTAAAGATAGCAATAAAACTACAACTAAAAAACATGCGTGCTCTAAAAAACCAGACCCAAAAAAGCCATACTAAACAATTCTTAAAAAAAATGGGTATGCATAATAGTCTATAAATATACAAGTTAATGTAATAAAAAAATGTTTAAAATTTTTCTCCAAAATAACAAATATACTCTTAACTAAATACCAAGTACCCAACAATTTTAACCCTTTACTTTATTTCTGTCTCCTACTATACTTTTGTTAAACTTTTTAAATTTTACCAAAAAAAATAAACCTCATTTTTCACAATCAGCCTCACAATCAATTACTAATAATAGCTACACAAAGGCAAAAAATTCCTGGATATTCTTAATAATCTTTAATCCCCTTTTTCCTTCCTTTGTAGACATCAGTGTGCTCTGAATCCTACACTGACATTCCCAGAAGTTCTCATCCTGACTTACATCCAGTATGGTAAAGCCAGCTGAAAATATTCTTCTGTACACGTTCAACAAGTGCAGCATAGGGGATGGTTATAGGTTAATCTGCTTTTTAACAGAGTAGATTTGACAACAGTATCTCCTACTACAGTAAATGTGCTTTGACCACCATGGCTTTACAGGGATTCCTTCCTACTGCCAAAATACTTCCTTGCTTACCTGCCTATGTACAGTCAAGGAAATGAAGACAGATATACTGGTATCAGCAGCAGCTCAGGTATTTTTAAAGATACATTCTGTTTTACTTTTACTGAACCAAATTATCTACTTTTTTTTTTTTTTTTGCCCACCCAGGACATTCAATAAATATTTTTAAAATGTAGACTTCTGCTTTTGCAGCTCATGTGAAACATATTTAAGCAGTACCTGTGGAAGATTAGCAAGCATTTGTCAAAGCTCTCAACACTCACAATGAACACAGTGTTACCTTTAAAACAGTTGTTTTATTTTATTTCACAATGAAACCTATTACAATTCCTAGCTCAGGGGGAAAAAATATCAAAATAACTTGTTTTGTCTTCAGGAGGAATTTTGGCCCTCTGCAAGAACAATCAGCACAATTAAATTCCTAATCAGACTGTGATATCATGTGGCATTGCTGTTGGACTAGTTTTCTAGTGACTTGTACATGAGATTTTTATTAAGAAAGAAAATAGGCAAACACAAAAACATCCTTAGGTTTTAGATCTTAAAGACACAAGAAATACTTCCTTTAAGCAGGTGTGCCTTTCTGGGCAGCTGTTTAAGATTAGCAAATTACAAGCTGAGGATTTTATTCTTAAATATGGCTAAAGAATAAACTCTTTAGTCTGGCAAGTTGGAGTCAAACTGCCACAATGAGCACCTGTTGAGAAAGCCCATTATTTGAAGCTGGAGGTTCTGGGTGAAAAGCTCACTGTGAATTAAATTTGATTGCTTCACAAAACTCTCCATAACAAATGGTCTCTGACAAGGGTATCAGGGGACTTCCATTTGAAGGAGAGAAAAAAAGATTTTGTTTCTAGGAAGGTAACATAATCTCTGCAGTGACTTTAAAAGACACCAGTGGCTGCACTTGCTTGAATCTCTCTTCTGAAACAGACTGCACTTGCTTAGGTTACCAGGTATTAGGTTTTGGGAAGGAAAAGGGAAACAAATGATACCAAAATCTTATCTAAATGTTAGCTAAAAAGAATATGGCCAGAGGTCCATGAATCCTGAATTGTTAAGGCATTTATTTGCTTGCAAGTTTAATCACAGACACATTTCTGGGTGTTCTGGATTGCTAAATGCATTGCCAAAAAAAGAGGAGGTGTAGAAAAGAAGAAACCTAAACAAAGGTTTTACAGTTAACTAAATAAATCAGCAGCTTCCTTGTATGTGTTAACTCCAACAGCAAGTTAAAGCAATATTAAGGATAATAAGAATATCTGGCAAATGCTTCTCTTGCTTGGTACACAGGCTACTGAATGTAACACTCTCTGTCTTTCTGACAAGAAGTTTCAATCCAAAATATACAACAGCACTACCTGTCTGTCACCCCTTGATTAAATCTAATGCCAAGCTTACCCTCTGTTTGTGCAAATGAAAAGTACAATATTCTACCAACTACTCTGCATGACCACTTTACTTAAGGGTTTCCTGCAAAATGATTTTCAGTTCTTCCAGGGCTTATTTTTAGAACAAAAAGAATCACCAGAAACCACTATGCTTTTAGCTAATAATCATGATCCAGTTGACTTTATGCTTGATTTGTCAACACTTAGCCATTAGTTTTACATTAATTACAACTTCTGATTCCTTCAAAACTGACTGTAAAAACTATATGCATATAAAGATACTAAAATGCTCATAATGACTTTTTTTTAATGTGTATTCTGTTTATAAGGTAGCCTGAATTATATCATCAAGATATTAATTGCACCTACACAAAAATTTGGGTGTGGCTGGATTCATATGGGTACCAGAGGCTTGTGTCTTTGGCTAGCAAAATCACTGCAGCCATAATAAAGTCAGAATGTGGCCACATATTCTGAGAAATAAAAGCGAAAGAAGAACTCCAACTTCTGCAGAATCTCTGTTTTACAAGACAGGGCACATGAGAGCCACCTGAAGAGACAAATACTGATGCTCTTCCATTTCTTTCTAAAACCCAGACTGATATATTGTCATAATCCCAGAATAGAAATATTCAAAGAAGTCCTCAAGCACTGGTGCATAGCTGCTGTAAATAAAACTGATAACTTGCCTTGTCTGGAGTTGAATGTAAACTCTGAACTGAAAAAATGTCAGCTCCATTTACCTGCACATGCCTTTGACATCAGCTCAGTCCTGCATGTCCAGCTCCTGCCTCCCAGAACCTGCCCAAAGGTGAAGGCACGAGGGAGGAGCTGACTGCACAGACACTGACTCGTACAAAATACTTCTACTTGAACCAGTTGAGGGCTTCTTCCACTCCATTTTCTTTTCTACCCAACCTCAGCTATCCTATACAACTCTTAAAATTATCATACGTATCTCTTCAACCAATAGATTTATTCTCTTGTCAATTCCATTGTTCACCTAACATAAGACATGAAGCAATGGGTAAAAGAGAAAAAAAAATCCCATAGATATTGTTTTATCTTAAAAAGACAGGAAAAGATGAAATCTTTCCAATAATGCCCCTATCGTTCTATTATAGCACATTAAAAACACAACACACACCAGAAAAGTGTGAACAGTTGAAAATCTGTAATATATCACTTGCTTTTTCTCTTCATGTCTCCAAAATAAACTACAACTTTCCCATGTTGAAAAGTTCTTCCCTAAGTTAATAAAATCTGTCACTTTCCATAATGGTTGATTGGAAGAAAGTCCACAGGTGCAGTATTCTGTTGTTCACAGCTTGGGAAGTCAAGGCTTATAATAAAAAGCCCTCTGTGTTATGGTCCTCCTTCCCCATCAATTCACATCAAGTATTATTAGAATCATCTGCCACCTCAGTGGTGCTTCCTCTGTGCTCAAACTGCAGAAGCAACAATGACATTTTACTGCTCTGCAGGTGCTGCTGTGTGTGGTCACGGACACAGAAGTGTGGCCTGCCATTGTTCTCCAGCAGCACTTTGATCTCAAACACAAAAAGCACAAAAAGCCACAGAGCTGCCTGCCCCATTCATTCTTATGCTGGGCTGATACCAAGCGTGGAGAGAAAGAAGAGGTGACAAGAGCCGGGCAATCCATAATATTTATTTCAACAAATGCTTCAAATCTTTTTAAACATCATAAAAACATGGCTCATTAAACTACAACAGCCTTGAAATTGTGTTATAAAACCACAAAACAAAAATCAATACTTCTGCTGAAAAGGAGGTAATGAAATATATCGAGTTGGTTGAAAAGTGGTTTGTATGAATCATAATATTATCATGTGCACAATGCTTCTGCTCCCAGTACTTAAAGTTAACAAACTAGGGAGTGTTTTCTATCCCATCACTTAAACAGGTGCCACAAGGTGGTATTTATCAGTTATTTTCCAGTCTTGATCCTTCTGCCATAAATAATGCTGAGATACAGGAGGTTTAGTAAAAGGAGATCAATCCAATGCATATTTGCTACCTGAGCTTCAGCTGTTGTATTATTTCACAGTCTGATCAATATTGTGCTCCACAATAGCAAGGGAAAAAGCCACATCACCCTGATGAGTCACTGTAGGCTTACTGCTGAACCAGAAGGAGGTAACATTTCTGATTTTATAAAGACTAAATTTGGTTTGCAGCATTTGAGCACTATTAAATAGTTAACTCTCTATTTCAAGTCTTTTGCAGTGACTTGTCCAGATTTTCAGCAGTTACATAAACTCTTCTGGAAACAACACTCCCTCTGCTGAAACAAAATCCTGTGAAATATTATTCAGAACTCTCTCATTTATTTATTTTTTTTAAAACTGGAATTATTGGTCTGCAAGTGAATTCAGGGGAATCTAGTACTTACAAGTATTTTGACACTGACAAACAATAATGGCAATATTATTTTTCTCAAGAAAAATCAACTGTAAATACCAGAAAGAACAGAAGGAAGAGATTGAATAGTAACTAAATGAGCCTAGCCAAAGGCTCAGCAGCTACTAGTAGCCACTGTACTCTCAGCTCCTCAGAAATGCACCCCCAAATCTGCCAAACTGTTTGTAATGTAATCAGAAGACAGCAGAAGCTTCCCATCCTGAAATTAGTTCATTTAAAAGGACAGTGCTATATCCACACAAGTCTTTCAAGATGAAATAAGGAAGAAAACTACATATCAAATCAATTGATGGAGGGTGGAGGGAACTAAAAGCAGTTCTTAAGACTTGTGCAGGGTGCTTTAACTATTTCCACCAGAAGGGAAAATGCATAAAATTCAGCAGAGTCCAACTTGGGCTCTGGGAAGAGAGGAATACAGTGCACAACATCTGATTCACTGAAGGAAAAGAAGGTCCCTGATTTAGGACAAACTCATCCAAAACACTCCCACAGTTGCCACTGCTGCAGCCAAAACCTTTCCTGCACATCACTTCTTACATGAACATTACAAAGCAGTCTCATCCATTTTAATGCACCTCAGTCATTTCAAGGTCTCCTGTACTGGGGACCATGGTGCATGTCCATCCCATCATTTTAGACAATTATGGTGGCACTGGGAATACTCTAGATGTCCACTCACCATGAGAAAACAAAAGCTTGGTTGTATACCCCAGCAGAAAAATCTCACTTCCTACAGCATGTGAGCTTCTAATCCCAGCTGGGGAGTGGTTCTGCAGAAGCTGAGGAAATACCATCCTGTAAATGAACATCTCAGCTTCCCTTTGGCACGCAGAATGAACCAGCTTCTCCAATTCCAGCAGGGAGCCTTTCCAAATTATGCTTTGATTTTACTACTTAACAGGAGGAGGAGAAAAGGTGCTACAGCTGGTAGCTACTGATATTTAATCTTACACTTGTTTTTACTTTATTGTTTTCTATAAATAGTCTTGTCTTTCACCAGCTCTACTGCTGTTGGAACCTTTTCCAGTAACTGTCAACATTACACGGAGCCTTAACCCCTGAGAGAGAAAGAAAAAAATGAGGGGGTGGAAGACGAGAGACAACTACTGATCCTGGAGAGAGACACATCACATCCACACAGGACTCCCTGCTACTTCAGAGCCTTCTGCAGTAACCAGCTGTAGAATAATCTCATTTGCTTAAGGTCAAAATGTTATTTGGAAACGCAGCAGCCTGGATCTGACCCTCTACAAAGAGCCAAGAGTATACTACATAAATCCCCTCACAGTCACATCCCGTGTCAGCTACGGGTACCTGACAACATCCTGGCTCCACCAGCACATTTTATTTATCAAAACTGATTGTTTGATCATACAAACACAGTGAAAATGCAAGCGTGTATAATACAGGATTAAATTTTAAACTTCTTCTAATAAGTGGCAAATAATGTACTGAGGTACCCGCAGAGCACTTCCAGATGTTCCAGTAGATGCTGAAATGCAAAATAGCTGTGTGTTGGCTATTTTAGCACCATTTATGCTCGCAGAGAGTAACCATGTATGTTACATACACATTGTAAAAGACCAATGAGAAGTTTCCTATCTAAATAACCAAAATAAGCAAAAAATTAAAGGTAAGGAACTGTTGTTAGTGTCATTTTACAGAAAACATAAGGAGATTGGAGCAACTGGCTGAGGTCACACGTGCCCAGAACCAGAAATGAAACTTCCATTTCCTAAATTATCCCCTCACATTTTAACCACAAGCAAAACATCCAGATAAACCTCCAAGGTTCCAAATCACTCATAATTATAATGTAATAAATTCCATTCAACAGTGCTAACAATAAAGGAATATGTGTGCATAAAGCTAGAGCATCCTTTGAGAGTGAAAACAACAAAACCACAGGTTCAAACAGCACCGATGTGGGAATTAAATTCCAGTATTGTTGTTAACTTTTCATTTTCACTAATGGCTTTTAAGAAAGCCAGACATCTTTCCTCAATCCATTTTACCTTTTCCCTCCATTTGACAAATATTGATTTTCATTTCCTCCAAGTTTAAGTGCATTGAATGCTACTGTGACTGGTTTGTTTGCTTTTTTGTTTGTGTCCCAGCTTTATTGAGGATGCCAGCATGAATGCATTCAGCTTTCAAAAGAAGGAATTGGTTTAATAACTTCTTAAGATCCAGGAGAGAACACAGGGGCCCAGTCTACTTTTCGTATAGGTCATGCAAGAAAAGTGGCTCTAGGTGCCTGTCTGATGTCAGCAAGGAGACTGCTGAAGTAATAGCCTCAGTGCATAAAGCTGCTACTGCTGTGCTCTGTCACAACAGGACAAATTATGGAGTGTTCTCCCTCCACTCCAGTGCAAATTTAGACATACTTCAGTGGCATTTTAAGCTAAGCCTATTTTGAAGGCACTTGTCTCCCTTTAGGAGGCTTGGTTTGGAAGGCAACACCTCATGAAATTCTGGCTCAAACAAGCTGTAGCTTTATGAATTCTTTTCAGCCTGACTCACTGATACATAAGTTCAACCTCTTTTTGTAAAATGATCTCCTTAAGCTTTGCAAACCTGCCCAATACATTTTGGACACTTTCCTATCTTAAATAAGGAACAAATAAGAACTGACCCGGTATTTGGGGTGATATGAAGGCTTATGGCTTATGGCTTCCACCCATTCAAATATGGAATGGGAAAAATCTCAGTGGACAGGAATAAACATCTGGACTGAAAGGGAAAGAAAGTAACATCTTGAACAGCCACATCCAGCACTACAAAAATTTTCTGTGTAGCACTCTTCAGTGCTAGAAGCCAAAGTAAGTTCAGCTGACTTTAGCAGGGGGTTGAGTTGGTTTATGTGCATCAGCACCAAAGGTCTGTGCTGGTGTTCAGGGGTCCCCACAGCTGAGCTGAGTGGTGATGGAACCACCACAGACAGCCCCCATGCCCAGCAGCAGCTCTGACACAAGGTGAGGACTCAGCACCCAGCCTAGACAGGTAAACAGACACAAACCTCTGCAATCTGCTCTCTCTCTACACAATTTGCTTTTTATGGATCCTCTAATCCAGAAAGTGGGGGTTCATATGAATGCACATTTAGTACTGAACATGATTATCAACTTTGTTATTGTGCATATGAAACAAATGTTAGCTTCACTATGTATTAACTGACATTTTTAAATGCTGATGAAAGTGAAGCAATTCAGAATTATTCACGGCTAGAAAAAGCTGATTTTCAAAACAGGCAGTGCTTTGAAAAAATTCTTAACATCATTCATCTGATTAGTCTCACTGTCTTCACTTTGGAATAATTTTTAATAAAAATTATAAGGAAAATGAAAGAAAGTAGTGATGAGCAGGGTTAAATACTGTGCCAGACCACTCCATTTTTTGCTTTCCATATTCAATTCTAAATAGTTCTCATGTTGCACCACCTGATGCCAGGTGCTTCAGGGCTTCTGCTACACCCACCTGACACTGTGATGCTGCATTTTTAAGACCTTTAAATAATGAAAATAGACCTTTGCACTTCAGCACTCTGCTGGCCAAGAGAGCTGTCTGTACAGATGAAGTGAATGTCTGCTAACATGGAGAGACTTCTTACTTTTTAAATAAAATGACACCAGAAGTTTCAGGGCTGATCTTTCCAGAGAGAATCTTCCTTATTAGCAGAGGTGACCAGGTATAACAACATGGGCATGGACATGTTTTTGGTGCCCAGGTAACCTGATTTTAAAGTTCCTTCCAGAAGTGACAGCAACTTCTGAAAGTTCAGAAGAGCTTGTAGCTTGGGTTAACTAATTAACTGCTATAAAAAAGAAAGATGGCATCACTTTCTTACTTTGCAGCTCTCCTGGGTGCTCTCACAGGTGTACTGCATGCTCTGAGTCTTACAGGAGGTTGGCCTCTCTCACCACCCTGAGCATTGCACAGAATGACTGCAACCCTCACGGGCATGTTCCTCACCAGCTCCTGTAGTGCTAGACAGACTTCAGCACTAAAGAAAATTCCTCTTTCCTGCTCTCCTTTTTTCACTCTACTGCTCCCCTTCCCATACCATTGAGAAATTTTGCCTCTTAAGAAATTTAGCTTGTGGATTCAAAAATACGAGTCTAAATTAAAACTGAAGATAAAATGGAAACTGGAGAGACTTGTGGTGGAACAAAACAATAATATGGTTTAAACTAGAAATGTCATTTTAATCACTATCATTCCTACACCTCATTACCTGAAAAATATTTCAGCCACTGGATGTGGTTCAGGGCATCCTGGTATCCCCTGTCCCTGGAACAAGATCTTCCCAGGAAGGAATCACCATGCACTCACCATCTTCCAGGCATCTCTTAGACCCCTGTCAAAGTGACACAGGGACTTGTTCAGGGTAACCATTCCAATATTAACTGTAACCTGGATCTAAACCCCAGAAATATCAAATCAGAAAATCATAAACACAGCTCTCAGTAACTCCATTCTCAGTTGAAGTTCCATACTTTCCAATTATTCTTGTTCTTTCCTATTAAGATTCATATTTCCAAGCCTCTACGCCTCCATGTTTTGTCTAGAGATACATATTTATATAACAGCCTGTGTTGTAGGTGAAATCTTTAAATCATTATGTTTCAGCTTGGCAGTTAACAGACATATTGCTTCCAGCTTGTATAAATAACTATACTTACTTATTTGCAAAACATTATTTTAACATCTGTCAACTCATATGCAAGAGAGAAGGAAACCAAATTTTTTAAAATTTATTTTGATTGAGAAAAACAAACAAACAAACCAACCCCAACCAACGACGAACAAACCTGGAGAACTACTGAACACTGACAGGGAAATAAACCTGCAGAGCTAAGGAGCACCGGGAAGGAGACAGCAAAAAAAGAACTGTCATGCCACAAAGTCACACCTTCTGCTGCCAAGTAAAACTGGCCTCCTGCAGAGACACAGCCAGGTAAATTGTGACTTCAGGACTTTCAAAAGCAGGATGCATGCCCCGAAGAAATGGTCAAAGCAAGCAGCAACCCTTGCATTTTGATGGTCAGCAAATATTCTTCACAAAGCAGCAACAAACCGAGCCATTTGTTGCCTGCTGCAACCGGGAGTGCTTGCAACCTGTCCCTAAGTCTCAAACCAAAGCCCAGCCTAGGAAGAAACACTAAAATTCAACAGACATTTCCTTGAAAAAAAGTTTTATGATTTGGTCGTCATCAGCACACGAAATAAACCGGGAATTTTGCTGCTTCCTCTCCCTTCCCACTCCTGCCTGGCCAATACGGAAACCTCATTCCTGCCCTCCCCATGGGCTGCCCTGGTTGTCTCTCCTCTCCGCCGGTATCGCGGGTCCTTTTGCCGAGCCCTTCCCTCCGTCCGCCCCGTGCAGGTGAAGCGAGCACCCGCCGGGCTGCTCCTCGGCCGGGCACCGCGCCCTCGCTCCGCTCCGGCGTCCGGAGCAGCCCCAAAGGGCCCGGGCCGGCTGCTGGCAGCGGTGCCCGGCGGGAGGAGCACCCCAAAAGGCCCGGGCCGGCTGCTG